>MDKI01247764.1:0-15152 GCA_005239505.1 Nicotiana paniculata | reverse complement strand
CACGCCCAATCCTTGCCACAGCCGCGCCAACGCCCGATGTCAAAGAATTGGGTCCTAACAGTCGGCTACCCTGATAAAATCTGCAAACCAGCAAAACCCGACCCCTTAAGAACTAGACATGCTGATGAGCGAGGTTTGTCAATCCATGCCTTTCTTCCCAGTACTATCACCTGAAGTCCCGCAAATTGTAAACTCTTATTATGATAATGCCTTAGTCGGAGATAGTTCCACTGCCATAGGATCTTGCGCAAGCGATATATCTAGGCTCACCACCTCTTGAGACACCTTTGTCTTCGCTAACAAGCCTAGAGATGAGCAGGGACAATACGGGGGTGTACATAGTAATTTTAGTAAGCGGCATCAATATTTAAAGAAGTAAACAAATGAATAAAGTAGAATATGATGAGAGACATGGAAAGCTGAGAAAGCAAAAACAACAAGCCAACACGTCCAAAATTTGCAAATCCCAGAGGTAGAGTAAGTTTTTGCAGAATTTTGATTCAAATGGATGATACAGAAATAACTTTTTCCCAACATGTATACCTGTTGATATAAATTTCTATATAAAATTTGAAAGTAGTCTTGTATTGTTGGTTCAATAAATATTTCCTCATGATGACCTCAAGGGTTCAATTCCAAATGAAGTCTAATCTTTTAACAAACCAAGCTAAAATATTTGCAAAGAAATGAGCCTAAGTTTGAGATTCAATCCCAGAACCTTCACTTGAACAATAAAACACCTTACCAACATAACCAATGTATCATTTAGATAAATCTTATCACATTATATTTTTATATTACTATTATTTTGTACATATAATTAATTTTCCAGCGAAGCGGTGTAGGATGACATCGCTTGGGTACAAGTGCCTTCACCCCTGGGACAATATATGTGAGAAACTTTAGAACTCAAATATGGAGCTCGAAACCCTTTTAAAAAATTTAGGGGACACTTCTGATCTAGGAAGCCATGAAAATAGAGTTCAAAGAGCCTTGTCTGGAAATACTTATCGAACGCTGTCCCCGAAAAATGAGTAACTGTGCAGTAAGCCTAAAAATTCCACCAAGTCTAAGCTTATAGAACTCAGTTGTCGTGCGAATGCCACAACTAGGGAAAGTAGTACCCATTGTCAATGTGAAAGCCAAACCACCTCTGGCGAGGAAGGGAGGGAGTAAAGAGCAAAGCCTTATCCAAAGAGTTTACTGATGAATTCCATTGTATGGAATACGAGGGTTGCCAATAGAGCCTAGATCCGGAGGCACTATGCCAGCATGATCAAACTTCATAAACAGGCAATGTTGTTTTTGCATGAAACACACATGTCGGACCATATGCATATTGTCAAAGAGCTGAAGTTCTCAACTCATATTCAATCTCCTATTGTTAGAACCTTTGGGTGAATAGTCGTGATATTGAAAGATGAAATCATTAAGCTTGAGGAAGTGTTTATCACCGAAAGCATCCAATTTTTTGTTATTCCCCGCAACATTACGATGATGTTACGCTTCACGCTATTAAATTACTATAATGTTATACCCTGTAGTGTTGTACGTTGAATTTGTCGTAAGGTAATTGACATCAGTCCATGAAAAAAATTATTTGAAGATTATAAGGATTATGCAATTTCACAAGTGATGAGTAAATTTGTGAAGGTGAGAGGGGAAGCAAGTCAAAGAAAATGAATTTTCGTCAAAGTTTGACATGTTGGGATAAAATTCAGGCCGAACGTTAATACCTGATATTTATGGACTAGTATCATTCAAGGTAGCATATGACCATGTTAGTATGATATATAAAAGGGTATTAAAAATTAGTAAAATTTGGAGTAATTTGAAATAATTTTTAATTATACGGGTAATTAATTAATTATCGGATAACGAAATATTACCTGATTAATTAATTGGTTATGGGATAATATTAAAACCCCTCCCCCACCCTCCACGTGGAAGCAACACATTAACCCACCAAATGACTCTTGATCAATTTGGATTAGATGGCAACATAGTGTATTAATCTCAAGACAACTCAATTTGGATTAGGAGGACATACTTAAGTGGACTATCATGATTGGAATAATTATTGGAATCTTCACGCAAAAAGCCGGCGACTTTTGCTAAAATCTTAGAATTGAAGTCTTAATTTCTTACTTCTGATATTCACTAACAGATAAGTAAAGGAAGTACTTGTTTCACTCTATGTATCAATTGAGTCAAAAAATGAAGAGTATTCTATGCTTTGCAAAGTTGATGTTTGAGTTATTGGGTAGTCTATATGTTGCCTCAGCTCATAGTTGGGTGCAACCTTTTCCAAGAACATCATATGAATTTTTCCTTATTTCAGGTATGTTAAGATTATTTCTCTTTTTTTTTGACATGATTTATACTACGCAAACGAAACAAGCAAATGTGCAATTTTCATAAATGACTCTATTTATAGAAATGCTAAAGATGCTTATGTTCTTGATTCTCCATGCGTCGTATTATTGTATCAGTTGTTCATGGGTCTCAGAAAAATACGTAAGTTGAAAAAGTTTGCTTCATGATATTAGTAAAAGGCATAATGGTCTTATGACATTCTAAGAGACTTTATTGACGTACTTCTCATGCATTGCATTCATGTACATCGACCCATGACCAGATAGCATTATATACGCGTATATATATATATGGGATATGAGAAAAAGCTACGGTGTTATATACGCACCACCACCTGATCAGCTGATATACGTTGATGATCTGCCTACGGCGGCCGAGATGATATGATGGGATGCCCTCAGAGGCTTGATGATGTTGTAAACACATGTACCTATGCATGACATGACATTTATATGCATATGCATGGTATTATACATATTAATGATTCACAGAGTCATTCAGATTTACATGTCGAGTCTTTTACTCCATGTTTCTCTCATGTCCATTATTTACTAATTTTTATTTCTTACATACTCAGTACATCATTTGTACTGATGTCCCTTTTTCCTGGGAACACTGCGTTTTATGCCCGCAGGCCTCCATAGACAGGCTGAGATCAATCTAAGTAGGCTATCAGCTCAGCAGAAGACGTTGGTGCACTCTATTTGCTTCGTAGTTGCTTGTTTGGTTAGTATGATTTAGATGTGTATCGTTTGGTATGGTGTGACTCTATCCCGACCTTTATGAAAATTATGTATTCTTAGAGGTGTGTAGATAGATGTCATGTACGTAAAATATTGTATGGCCTTGACGGCCTATGTTCAGTGTACGAGTAGTTATTTTTGCCTTATAGGCCCGTATGCCTTATGTATAAGTTGGTATCACATGTTGTATTCTACTTATCTCATGGAAGCCTTCCGACTTAGTTATCTATGATAGTATGATATGAAAATATTTGTGATGTTGGTACTCGGCTGAGTAAGATACCGGTGCCCGTCGCAGCCTATCCAGGCTCGGGGCGTGAGAAAAGTGGTATCAGAGCAGTTCTGTCCTAGGGAATCTACAAGTTGTGTCTAGTAGAATCTTGTGTATGGGTGTGTTGTGCACCACACTTATACGCAGGAGGCTACAAGTCATTTAGGACTTTCACTCTTTCTTCTTATTCTAGATCGTGTGGTAGAACTCAGTCATAGAAAATTAAATTCCTAAATTCTATTATAATCGTAATACAATGATACCCATAATTTAGAAAGATGGTTGGTAAGGGATTGAATGTGGTTGTGAAAGAGTTGAGTCAGAAGAACTCGATGAGCTTCTGGAAAAGGAGCCTTAAGGCAAGAATACTTATCTACCTTTATGGTGAAAGACAATAAGAGATTCAGAAGATAAATACAAGTTTCAACAAGTTACTCCATACGATGTTATTGGAATGCAACAAAGATTATCCTTATTTACCATTCAGGAAGAGAGATATAAGCATTTTGAGTTACCTTCAATAGTAACAGAGGCATATATAATTGGCTACATCGATCTAAGTTATATTCTATGGGAGCTAACAAATATGGTTTAAGAGAAAGACATAATATCAAGATCTGGTTGGGGTTAGAGTGAGCCAAAATGATGGATGAGTTGTTTGCGTTAGTTGACATTTCTGAAGGATATTGCAAATGTGGTAATAGATCTCTGTGTGAGATACCTAGAGGTGCACACTAAAATAGTACAACTAGATATGAGTACTACAAAGATAGGAACTAGAAACCTTTAAGGGATAAATATTACCTTATTATGCCTCCCGTCCCTAGTTGAGGAAAAATGTTAGGCAGCCCGAAGAGCCAGTAGATGAAGCAAGGGAAGGTAAAAGCGAAAGAATGTCTTGTTAAAGTTTTCAGGATAAAGTTATAGATAGAAATATTAGCAGGGAAGTACTAAGAGGGATAATGAAGCATTAGGAATGAGATGTGATACATGGATGGCAACAATAGAGTGTTACAGAATCGATAGTCAAATGAAGAAAAAGACTAGAGGTGATGGGCTTTAAGACAACAAAAGAGTATAGGCCAGGCCACACAGTCACATCTTCATGTCGAGAAATAAGTTCGCGACTTTTTAACGTGATTAACATAAGGAAAAGTTAGACCCCAGATTAATACAAATCAGTATGGACTGGTGAAGAAGGTAAACTAAACATGAATTAGGATTTGAGTGATTTGATAATCATCAGCATCATGAGAATTTCATATTGCATTCCAACAACAATAGAATGGACAATAGAAGAAGATCCGTGGTGAATTAAGAGAATGGTAATTCAGGGAGACGTTTCCCTAAAGCAAGCAATATGAGCAAAGTTAAGCTTAAGGGGATATATGTGCCAGTTATACTAAGTGTAACCATCACGAGTGAGGAATTTTGTTATCCTTGGTACATAAGGATTACCGCCAGATGAGTAAGGGTCATTGATGATGTGAAAGGACGCCAAAGATGAAGAGAAATAACATCTATAGGCAGGTTTTCATAGCTCAAAGTCTTAGTACTCCCCTAAATAGGGGAATATGGAATGATAAAGGAAGAATGCGATAAAACTGAGAAAGGGATGAGATTGCACTTATCCAAATGTTACAAATATGCTATGATTCCAGAACATTATGTAAGCACAACTTCAGAAAAAGGAAGTAAGGATTTCCTGCCCGTGATGTTATTGATAGATAAGGAGCCAGTACGTGAGGTAAGTTAAGGCAAGGAAATAACTCAAGAAAGATTACGCGGAATATAGATATGAGAATGGGCCGACAAGTAGTTAGTAGTTGATTAAGGAAGAGCGTAGTCATGACTAGACAAGAATTTACAGACAAATCAGTAGATCATGCAAGATAAATGTAGTAAACCTCAACATGGAGAATTCAGCCTCGCAGTAATGTCATTATCATACTTGAGATATATTCATATAGGAGTCGGGGTAGTTAAAGGTACCATATGAGTGTTACAGGGTTAAAAGAAAGTGCCACTGGGAAGGCAGTCAAAATATCAGTTCAGAAGAAACCCTACAAGCACAAGGCATAGAGGTAAGCAACTATGGATGATTATAGGCAAGGAAGGACATCAAAAAGGTCCGTAATAAGTTCACAGCTTTACGAGAGTCAAGGGCTCTCCCTAATAACTACAACGAAAGAATAGCTGAGGAAATAAGGAAGAAGGCTTCAACCTAAGCACAACGACTTAAAGAGGAAATGGTCAAGTAACCACAGTCTTGCAACAACATTGTAAGCACTCTAAAGGAAAGTGGCACCTACCGTGACTAATGAACGGAAAGTAAAATAAAAGTAATATTTGAGATCATATGAGTTGTATGAAAACTTTGGCATGTGTGGGCACTAAGATAAGCTAAGTATGGACGCAACAAGGGGGAAGAAAGACCAGGAAAAGTAATAGCTTACGTTGAAAGAAATCTAAGATGGAGCGCAAGAAATTATTCGATCAATCATCCAGAGTGGGTTACGTTATGAACACACTTAAGGGTTCGGAGTTTTATACATGCAGCATCTATAGTAGTAGATGATTCTAGTATACGTTAAAAGAAAGAATTGAGCCTAGGTCTTAGACGAGAGATTAATTTATTAAAGGATTGTATCATGCATATTCCTTAGCGCCCATGAAAGGCTAAACAGAATAACTAATACCATGAACCACAGATCGGAAGATAACTTAAGCCGACCTAAAGGCCGATCAGAAGAAGGAGAAAACTAAAGAGTTACATCAACGAAGTAAATCAGGAATTTGATTATTGGACCTAGAAGTTATAGGAATCATGATTGAGAACATAACAGAATCACTCTTAATATTATAACTCCAAGAGAGATAGCACAAGAACTATATTTCATAACGGCTCTACGATAAAGCTAGTTAGAAAAAGTACCAGCCTCATAAGAAGTCAGTATGAAGCTCCTACCAGATTGTATAGGCACCAAAAGTGCAAGTATTATAATAGAGCTTCAAATGGTGGATGTGATTTATAGCTATGTGGAAGGGAGGTTATGAAAGAAAGATAGAAGAATGTTAGGTGATATTATAAAGTAAGTAAGGTAAAGGTGAACAATGTATGAAATACTCAAGTATAGAAGGATGAGAGTGGTCCATACTACAGGTAAAAGACTAGAAGAGTTGGGATTCAATATCCAGGGATGATAGCAGCGTCATCAGTAGCATACCTTCCAGCCTATGGTTTCTAAGTACCGAAAGGTCTAATTATATAGTAAAAGAAGAGTTAGAGACGATATGATGTCTCAGTTGATGTTCCAGAAAAGCGTAGGGGAATCGATCGCAAGCTAAAGTATCATAGAACGACAAGGTTTTAGAAAGACAAGAGTAAGGATAAGAAGAAGTCAAGGGAGAAGAGGACGAAAATGGATAAGTCCTCGGGATGAAGCCCGTGAAAAAAAAGGAGCTAATGGTTCCTCTAAGTTATAGAAAGCTCAATATAGCGTGAATGAACTTAGAGGAGTCTAAGACTAGTAGCATATAGAAGAGATGAAATGTTGCCCAGGTAGCAGAATAAGGGTGTAATTGTGATAAATAAGGGATGGCGTTTGGTCCTTCGCTTGAGTAATGATTTGAAGAAAAAAAAGGGGATAAAGGATTTCATGAATTGTAAGGGACTAAAATACCCATATAAGGTGAGTCACATTGGGATGCTATAAAGTACGATTATGGTAGTATAGTATCAACCCTAGGTGGATCAATCTAATTAATCAAGATATCCTTGATGAGACGTGAGCCCTAGCGGCGGTGTTACATAAAAGATCAAGTTATGAGTGCTACATGATGAATCAACGATACATTGATAAAAGTTCAACAGTATGAGATGAGATTAGACCATCAGTCTTAAGGATAAGCAACGAGAGTAACCTGGAGTTTGTTGAGGACCTCAGTAACGATAAATTGAAGTAAGAATTATGGTATAGTATGACCTACGTAGACGCAGTAAAGTCATACGAATGGATAACCAAGTATATGAAATAAGATATGGTCATATTCGCAAGTTCTACAAAGTACTGAGCGAAGAACTTCAGTACACTTATAGGTGCCCAGAGAGGCATCCTATTAAGCCTTATATACTTTTACAAATTAAGGACTAGAGATTGGCTAAAAGCTAGAGGAAAAAGGAGAGAAGTCGATAGGCACACTTACAAGGTCAATATCGTAGAGGCTGCATGATAGAAGGTAGCAACAGTTACTAGATTAGAAGAAATTTGATCACAAGTCATGGCGTGGGAAAGGGGTCTAAAGGGGGGAATTCCCTGGCCTTTGGATTTATTCAGAAGACAACTGCCTAAATGGAAATGAGAGTATTAAGGTGTTACAAGAGCTATAAGTTATGAAAATGATAAGAGCATCAGTCAACATTCGAGGACGAATGTTTTAAAAAGGGGGAATGATGTTATGTCCCGCAACATTACGATGATGTTACGCTTCGCTGTATTAAATTATTACAATGTTTCACCTTGTAGTATTGTACGTTGAACTTGTCGTAAGGTAATTGACATCAATCCAAGTAAAAAATTATCTGGAGAGTAAGGATTATGCAATTTCACAAGTGATGAGTAAATTCATGAAGGTGAAAGGGGAATCAATTCAAAGAAAATGAATTTCCATCCAAGTTTGACATGTTGGGATAAAATTCGGGTCGAGCGTTAATACCTGATATTTATGGACTAGTACTATTCAAGGTACCATATGACCATGGTAATATGATATATAAAAGGGTATTAAAAATAAGTAAAAGTTTAAGTAATTTGAGACAATTATTAATTATGGGGGTAACTGGTTAATTATAGAATAACAAAATATTACCTAATTAATTAATTAGTTATGGGATAAGATTAAAACCCCTCGCCACCCTCCACGTGGCAGCAACACATTAACCCACCAAATGACTTTTCATCAATTTGGATTTGGTGGCCACATAGTGTATTAATCTTAAGACAACTCAATTTGGATTAGGAGGACATACTTAAGTGGACTACCATGATTGGAATAATTCTTGGAATCTTCACGCAAAAAGCCGACGAGTTTTGCTAAAATCTCTGAATTGAAGTATTAAGTTCTTACTTTTGATATTGACTAACAGATAAAGTAATTCCACTGCCTCTCTTGGATTCCTGATAAGTAAATGGAAGTACTTGTTTTACTATATGTATCAATTGAGTGAAAAAATGAAGAGTATTCTACGCTTTGCAAAGTTGATATTTATGTTATTGGGTAGTCTATATGTTGCCTCAACCTACAGTGGGGTGCATCCTTTTCCTAGAACATTATACGGATTTTCCTCTACTCCAGGTATGTTAAGGCAATCTCTCCTTTCTTTTTGGCATGATCCATACCACACAAACAAAACGAGCAAATGCTCAATTTCCATAAATGACTATATTCGTAAAAATGGTAGAGATGATTATGTTCTTGATTCTCCATGGGTCATATTATTCTATCATTTGTTCATGGGTCTCAGAAAAATACGTAAGTTGAAAAAGTTTACTTCATGATATTATTCAAAGGCATAATGGTCTTATGACATTCCAAGAGACTTTATTGACGTACTTCTCATGCATTGCATTCATGTACATCGACCAATGACCAGATGGTGTTATATACGCGTATATATGTATATATATGTATATGGGATATGGGAAAAGGTTATGGCGTTATATACGCACCACCACCTGATCAACTGGTATATGTTGATGATTTGACCATAGTGACCAAAATGATATTATGGGATGCCTTCGGAGGCTTGATGATGTTGTAAACACATGTACCTATGCATGACAGACATTTATATGCATATGCATGGCCTTATACATATTAATGATTCACAGAGTCATCAGATTTACATGTCGAGTCTTTTACTCCATGTTTCTCTCATGTCCATTATTTACTACTTTTTATTTCTTACATACTCAGTAAATTATTTTTACTGACATCCCTTTTGCCTGGAAACATTGAGTTTCATGCCCGCAGGCCCCGATAGATAGGTTGACATCCCTCCAAGTAGGCTATCAGCTCAGCGGAAGATGTTGGTGCGCTCCATTGCTTCGGAGTTACTTGTTTGGTTTTTATAATTTAGATGTGTATCGTTTGGTATGGCGGGACTCTATCCTGAACTTTATAAAAATTATGTATTCTTAGAGGCTTGTAGAGAGATGTCATGTATGTAAAATATTGTATGGACTTGTCGGCCTATGTACAGTGTATGAGTGCTTATTTTGGCTTTATAGGCCTGTATGCCTTATGTATAAGTTGATATCAGATGTTGTATTCTACTTATCTCATGGTTGCCTTCCGGCTCAGTTATCTATGATAGTATGATATGAATATACGCTATGTTGGTACTCGATTGAGTAAGGTACCGGGTGCCCGTCCCAGCCTATCCAGGCTCGGGTCGTGACATTTTTATTAAGGTAAATTCATACGCTTACCCTTGGCTTTTTTCTTCTATATATGCTAGTAATGTGTATGAAAAAAAGAGAATGATGTGGGATAATATAGTCAGCATTGCTAGCTCCTTTCAGGGTAATTAGTTTGTGGGGGAGATTTTAGTGAATTTCTTAAGGCTAGAGTTTATTTGGGAGAAATCATATAGTATCCTCAAGTCAAACACCTTTTGGTCATGCGTTAATCGGTGTAAACTTGTCGACTTAGACTTTAAGGGCAATAAATACACTTGGAATAAAAGAGATACTCCAATATGCTGGATCTTATTCGAGAAAGACTTGATAGGTGTTTTACCACTGATGCATGGATCTCCATGTACCCTGACACTAGTGTCATTCATATCTCTAGAACACACCCAATCCTCCCCTTGTCAATCTAGATATTCACCGAAATTATTATGAAACAAACTATTTCTAGTTTGAAACCATGTGGTTCAACCACCAAGATTTCCCATCATCAATATAACACTACTTTAAGGATTCTACCAATATTCTATGAGAAACAAAGAACATCCAGTATGAGGAATTGAGTTGGAATAAAGTAGTCTCTATGGGACATTTTTCGACAAGAAAAAAAGATCCTATCCAAATTAGATGGTATCTAGAAATCCCAAAACAACCCTTTTGGCTCTTACCTTTGGGAGGAGCACGAAGTCAAACTCCAATAAGAATAATCTATTGTTCTTAAATGTGAAGAGGATTTATGGAAGCTAAAATCCATAATACTCTTTATAGCCCAAGGTGATGCGAGTACCATGTTCTTTGATACTTCAACCCTTAATAAGAGAAGAAGAAATATGATTCTAGCTCTAACAGATGATGTAGGGAATTGGATTCATGATTAGGATATAATCAAATATGCCATTTTATTTTAGAAATCTTTTCATTACCGATCATCAGTCCTCTGTAAACTTCCACAGTGCTTTAATTTGAAGCCACCTCACCGTTACTGATGCTCAACATTCTATCCTTGATGCACCTCTTAAAATTAGTGATATTGAGCAAGCTATTGACTTCGTCAAGCATCTGAAGCTCCGGGCCCGATAGCCTCCACTCTTTCTTCTGCTAAAAGTACCGGCACCTCCTTTAAGACCCTATTGTTGCCTTCTCCCACTCCATCGTCTCTACTTAGAAAATGATACCTAATGTGAATTTTACCTACATATGCCTTATTCCAAAAAGGGCAAATGCTACAATACTCAAGAATTATAGACCATTTGGACTCTGTAATATCATGTAGAAGATAATATCTATAATCATAGTGAATACGATCAAGATTTATCTCCCTTTATCATTGACCTAAGTCAAGCCGATTACTTGTCTAATAGAGGGGTAGCTGATAATGTTATTATAGTACAAGAATACAAAACTCATTTTCATAAGATGAAAGGGAAAAATTCTAATATGATTCTTAAAATAGACTTGGAGAAAGTCTTTTTTGGATTAGAATGATTTCTCATTAAAGTACTCTCCAGTTTGTCAATATCCCTAACAAGCTTAGCCAACTAATTCTATCATGAATCAACCGTTGCCTTTCTGGTCATCCTTGTCAATGGAGGTAGTATTAATTTCTTCCACCCAATAAGAGGAATTGGAAAGGGGACCCCATCGCTCTTTATATTTTCATCAGTGTGGAAACAATGTCCTGACAAATTTAGAATGAAGTTCATTCCAAGAACCAATTTCCCATTACCATAAGCACAACTACTGCTATGATCTCCCATCTATTCTTTGTAGATGATCAAACTTTTTTTTGCTAGAGCCAATACTAAGAACTATGACGCAATTGTGGACATCCTTATTGATTTTAGCAATAGGTCTAGGCAAAAATTTAATCATACCAAGTCCTAATACTCTTTTATTATATTTTCTCTCTTACATAGGAATGCTCTAAGGCCCCCTTTATTAAGGTTAGAAACAATTTCAATAAGTACCCGGGCTACCCCATTTTCCATTAAAGGTCTATCAATGATAATCTTCGACACATTATTGATTGCATAAATACTACTCTAGCCAAAGCATCCTTGCAAGCATTCCCATCGATGTCGTGTAGTACATTAAGATTTTTGTTTACACCATCAAGCTTATTGATACAATGCAAAAGGAACTTCAGTTGGGGCATTACTTATGAGAAAAAGATAATGCATCTTATTAGCTGGAACATTATCACTATAACTAAAAGAATGGGGAGTTGGGAATTCAAAGTGCTGACTGCAAGACCAAAGCTACCCTTGATGGAATGGCAGAGACTTTTAAACAAGTCTGATGCCCCATGAGCAAAAGTGTTTATTGTAATACACTATAGAAGGGGCCAAAGTCTTCGAAGCCCTAAGACTAGACTCAGAAGGGTATCATGGAATGGTGGAAAACATGCTTATTAGACTCTGAATGGGTTGTCAATGAAGGATATAGATTTAGGTTTCTTGTATTCCTATCAACCTCTATTCAAAACCACAATGCATGGCCCTTGCCAACATAGAGAGGAAGCTATCAAGATTTCAAGTCTACTCTCTAATGGAATCTTGGATTTAAGCTCCATGTCATATTCCACACTTGAGGATAATCTATCCATAATAAAAAATTTTCTTATCCAAAATTAGATCTTAAAGAGGATTAGCTCATCTAGAGATCACCAACAATGGCATGATCTTTTCAAATTCAGCCTACGTATGTAACGACCCAGCCGGTCGTTTTGAGCATTTGCATTTTATTCAGCTATTTGAAGTCTTGAGTAGCTTCATATGATGTATTATGACTTGTCTGAAATGTCGGTTTTGTTTTTCAGGTAAATCTGGATAGAATTGGAAGTTTGATTCTCAACTAGGAAGCTTTAAATTGGAAGAGTTGACCAAGTTTGACTTTTGAGTGTTTGACCTCAAATCAGATATTGGATGGTTCCATAGGTCACTATGGTGATGTTGGACTCGGTCATATGCCCAAATTTGCATTTAGGGTGTTTCTAGAAGGTTTCGACACTATTTAGCGAAAGTTGGCAATATGAAGCTTTAGAAAGTTCACTTCGACGATATTGGTTGGGATTGTTGTTTCGATAATTAGAATAGCTTCGTTATGTCATTTGAGACTTGTGCGAAAATTTTGAGGCTATTCTGTGTTGATTTGATATAGTTCAACTCATGTTTTGAAAATTGAAAGTTCAAAAGTTCAAAAGTTTGATTTGTAGGATTCTTTATTTCGATGTGGTTATGTGTAATTTAAGGCCTCGAATACATTCCTCCTATGTTTTGGAACTTATTAGTATATCTAGACGGAATGTTGAGGGGCTCGAGTGGGTTTTAGAAGTGGTTCAGTTTTTATTTATGTGACGACCCAAACTAGATGGCCATGACTGAAACCCCGGGCCATACCTGCGGAACACCAATGTACATTTTATCTAACCTTTCTTATTGTCTATATAAGGGCCGATGATATCAACATAAATGGTAGACATGAATAATATAGAACCAACAATGACAGATAATGGCATGAACGTATATAACACGTGCTGACAAGGCTGTCATGAAGCTATATATAAGGTATGTGCCGACAAGCTGCCATGAGAGACTATAAAATAAAAATCAACTGACAAGGCTATCGAAACTATACATGAGATGACACCTCTCTATAAGCCTCTAAAGGAAAATAAGTGCTGCAACATTGTCAGGACAAGGCCCCGACATACCCATAATGTCTATAACAAAAATGCATACCAAGACCACGACAAGTCTGGATAAGTGATCTCACCAATAACTGCTGAACTAGGCAGGTGGTGGGAAGCTTCATCTACCTGTCTATCAGTACCTACATCATGACATGCAACATCCACAAATAAGAGGGACGTCAGTACGAATAAAGTACTGATTATGCAAGACATAAGAGCATAAATAAGAACAATAATGTTGACAGGGATAGAGAATATACAACATGTAACATCTGAGTGCGTCTGAGGGCGACTGACATGAAATGCATGATATATATATATATATATATATATATATATATATATATATATATACACACACACATACGATTCTACCGAGCCATTTGATGGTCGATTATATATATATACACACACACATATATACTTTTCAACACATATGCCTTTATGGGCATCATCATCATTATATCATACCCCGCTGCAATAAGCTGGATAAAAACATACCCGGCTATCATAAGAATCGGTAGAATCGTACTTGACCACATGGAGCTCAGTAAAATTGATCAGTGGTTGCACAATAGGTGTCGTATCCGGCCGACTATAGCGCATGTCGGTAGAGTAAAATCGATACGTATATATAATGTATGTTGGACTCATTAGAATCGCATTATGAACCTTTCGGAGTGATGCAAGTTCGCTAACCTACGTACACGTTATTAAGATTAACTATTCATGATGAATATTGTAAGAATTAGGAAATGCCAACAACACTGATAATATAAGAATAAGAGAAGCAACATCAACATCAATCGTTCTATCAGACGGGAAACAATATAAGTAATGCTAGCTTCTATGAGTGGAGTATCTTTGGAAGCTCGTTTGTTACATTATGTACTATCGGAGTCGTGCAAAAGAAGCAAAGGTATAGCCAAACATACCTTGTATATACTGCCCAACCTCAACCTATGCAAATCTCACGGCTCCTTAGTCTACAATAAGAGAAATGATACTATCGTTATCTTTTAAGCATCGTAACTAGTATATATTAACCGCAACCTATCTTATGTCACGATCCAAAATCCTAAGAAAGCCGTGATGGAGCCTATCATGGAACTAGACTAGCCAACAATTACATACCGACATAATATTTCATAATTTTCAAAACTATTCCGATCTTTCACAAATATTTCATTCGCTTAAGCTGTTTAGAGTAACAAAATGAGTAAAATAGTTTAGACACTACCCCAAAATCCGGAGTCAACCATCATGAGCATCTACGAGTAGTACAAAATAACCCTACAATCATAATACATCGAGACTTGGAATGAGGAACTAAATATAAAACAAGAAAATGGGAAAGAGATGTTGTGGACGCTGAACAGCTACCTCGAGGTCCCAATTCCGGCTCCACGCGAGGAAGAAAAACTAGCGCTCGGTACCAACACTCGTATCTGCACACAGGGGTGCAGCAAGTAATGTGAGTACGCCAACTCAGTAGTAATGAAAATAACTCAAGGCTAAGCAGTAAGAAACACATAAAATCAAATCATCAGTCCACAATAAGCACAACCTTTCTTTCCAACAGTGTATATATATATATA
>MDKI01236976.1:0-63162 GCA_005239505.1 Nicotiana paniculata | reverse complement strand
ATCAACCAATCGGAATTATATTAATAACACAATAAGTTCATCCCTCAGCGGGTTCTACCAAAACCCTAGATTAAAGAAATTAGCTAAACAAATTCATAAGAATCAAATCTAAAATAGCTTGCATAATTAAACTACAAAGTAATGAAGAAAATATGTACAATTTGATGTCTTGCCGTTCGAATCCCGTCTCTCCTCTTCGAATCTCTTCTAAGTTGTGTTTTTGGGGTCCATTTATAAGTTTAGAACAAACCCTAAACGTGTAGGAGACTTCTATTTCAACCAGGAAACACTTAAACTCGTCAAAACTCAAAATTGACCAGAACCAGGAGACCAGGCGTTTTGGCTCTAAGGCCTGGATAAGGCCAGGCCAGGCCTGGCTTTAGGAGGCAAACGCCCCCCTAACGCCAGGGCCAGCCTGGCTTTAGGAAGCAAACGCCTGGATAAGGCCAGGGTGTTCCCTCTTCGCCTCTCAAGCGTATTTTCGACGTATTTGCATCCATTTAGCTCGGTTTCCATCTCCAATTCACCTACACATGAAATAAACTCCATTAAGCACATAAAAAGTGTATTTTTATCATTAATGCGCATAAACTGTAAGGCATATAATATGTTAAACTATGAATTCTAGTCTCGCATCACTCATCACCTTGCATATACGTGGCTCCTAAATCATAAATCAAGTAGCAATTATAGCACATATGGAGAAAGTTCTCTCTTACAACAATAAACAAGAGACTTACCCCCACTCGGCTACCTCAAATCAAGCTGAAATTGCCTAACCATCCAAATTCAACTCGAAATGACCAAAATCTAATAAAAACAACTCAATAACATCAAATAAAGGCATAGAAAACAACCTCAGACAATAAAGCTTTGATCTTTAAGTAAATTATCAAATGTCAAAGAGAGCCACCCAAGCCTACACGGTCAAAATCGAGTCAAAGAGTAAATCCTGACATTTCATAATCTCACAAGTCCAAATATGTGATTAGACTCTAAGATTGAGTCCAAATCGACATTCAATTCCCCAAATTACACCCTCTTAGGTTGTAGACAAAACCCTATGTTTTTCTTTCAAAATCCATATTTTAGGTCTACAAATTCATGAAAAATTAAGATTCAAAGTCAAATCCAAGTAGAAATACTTATCCGCGAATTGGTGGTAAAAATCTCTCCAAACATCGCCTCTAGCTGAGCTACAAAACTCCAAATAATAAAAAATGAGCTAAACCCTCGAATTATAACTCTGACCCACTATTTCTGCTTCTGTGGACACAGCGGTCACTTCCACGATACCACTTTTGCAGATAAACACTTGCATCTGCGAGATTACTAAAAGTCCTGACCATCCACTCATATGCCAAGACATCCGCTTCTGCGGAGCTTCACCTGTGCCCAGACTTTGCAGGTGCGCAATTGATTTTGCACACAATCTCCCGCACCTGCAGATGCTCTGTTCCAGGCAAATTACTGCTTCTGCGGATCCCCTTCTGCTTCTGTGAGCTTGCACATGCGCTACAAATTATGTACGGTACGACACACCAACACCAGATATGTCAAACAATATCAAATAGAAACCCATCAAAAAAAATACCTGAGCCCCCAGGATCCATCCAATCACACCAACAAATCCTTATCCAAACTTGTATGAGTTCTCAAAACATCACTACTAACATCAAAAATACCAATCGATGATCAAACCACAAGTTAAGCTTCTCTTAAGTTCATTAACTTTCAAATTTCAAACCAAGATTCTGATTCAAGGCTAACCAATCCGGATTACATCCAAACTTTGCTCACAAGTCTTAAATGACAAAACGAACTTATTCCAGCTTTCGGAATAAAAATACGAATACAGTATCATTAAAGTTAACTCCCGGCCAATCAGATAAAAGTGAGAATTTTTTATACATATTATGTATAGTCAAAAGAGGATTTCGTCGATCCTTTGACTAATAAATAAAATATCGAGGGGTTGGTACTTTTGTCAATTAGAGATATATCAACATTGATGATATCCCAACCTATGTGATTGGAGATCCCATGAAGTAGGTTCGTATGGGTAATAACAAGTCATTAGTTGATCAAATATAACTATCAAATTGTGTCTCTTCTTATGGTGTGTGTGTATATAGTGCAAGACTGCAAGGAATGTGAGGCTGAGTTATCAAACTCTTAATTCAATAATTCATAGTCTTTTATAGGTGGTGTATTGCGCTGCAAAACATACTTGATGGATAGACATACATGAGCGTGAAGTGCGGTCGCTCCTATAAAATTTATGGCAAAATTTCTAGAGCACTCATAAAAATCAGACGCGCACATAGTCTATCAGTGCAAACCACGACAACAGAAGATTACTGCGAGTGTACAATGATGGATAAGATTTCTAGCTTACAACAAGAATTTTTGGTTCATAGAAGTTATCCGATTCACCAAATATTATGTAAGTTAAATTTTATTTTAACTACTAGTTCATATTCCATAAGACACCAGATGAATTTCATTTGACCCAAAACCTAGCAAAATATCTCTCTTTGTTTATTATTATTATATTTATTTTTATATCCCTTTTGAGATACGTGAGAAATTATTGGAAAAATTAGTGATATCTCAAAAAGTATTGCCCATCTTGATTTGAAAAATCTCTCTTTGAAATATTATTTACATCTACCGTTAACTAGCCATTATCCAATTATTAACTAGTTGTTGGAGCAACACCTATATAAACATGGTACTTGGGAGCTAAAGACGACAACTTTCTTAATCATCTTCTTCCTCCTTATGATGGGTTTGTTTCTTGATTTTTCTGCTAGTTCTGTTTCCAATTTAATAATTGGAAGAGCTTGTTGAATCATAGGGGATATGCATAATCTTATTCGTTGTAGGGGCAAAATATTTTTAAAGACAGTGTTCTTGACATGACTCAAGCTAACTCCTATTCTCCGTAACCAATTTTCCAGCAGCGTGCAGCTGTAGTAAGAGCAGCAAAAATGGCCATGACCAGTTACATGGATGTACTTAACTCTACATTAATTTAGTGATCCAGTTATAAGAGCTTAGGCTTGTTATATATAAAGTTATGAACCTTGCTTCAATAGAGAACTTTGTATCAAGAAAATTTGCTTAAATAATTTCTGAATAACATGCCTTATATCGTTCTGTATGAGGTTTTCCAAATAGAACAGTCAGTTAAAATTTATTTATTATCCTTATCCATTGATCAAATGGGGGAGTTAATGATCATTAATGAGATTCATGTTACGGTACATATATAGGGAAGGGAAATGCATTTGAAAATATTTTAGTTAAGGATGCCATTGATTGCAACACAGGTGCTTCTATGTTTATACACTTTACCTAGAGGAGGGAATGAACTCACCAGTTATAATTTGAATTAACAAAATAACCCCATAAAGTTTATTTACTGAACTCTCTTGTGTTAAATTTTACCAACCTCCTGTGAAAAAGACCATGTAATTTAAATAATATTTGTAATTTACCATAAAACCATCTCCTAGTTATCAGATTCAAGCTAGAAGAACGCTAAATTAAAGGGGTGAATCACAGAAATAGGACACTTCATTGTCACTATTGATTTTTTTGATTCCGGTGAGAAAAGTCTTGTGAATAGCCACTCCTAGAAATTCGGTAAATACCGAGGTTAATTACCGACCAAAACGCGTCCAAACACGCTTGGTCGCTATTTTGGTGATCGTTTTAACAAATCGATCAACCTTAGTCGGTAATTACCGACCAAAGTTGGTCGGTTTGTTAAAACGACCATCTGAAGAATTTAAAGCACTTACCGACCAACTTTGGTCGGTATAATATTTTATTAATTTAATTTTACCGACCAAAGTTGATCGGTGTATTTAAATTATGTTATTTTATTAATTATTAAATTTTAAAAAATACAGACCAAAGTTGGTCGGTAAATGAAAATATATATTTTTCTAAAAAAATTAAAATTTAATAATACCGACCAAAGTTGGTCGGTAAATTTGAATTCAGGGTATTCCTTGTTCATTAACCGACCAACTTTGGTCGGTAATTTTATGTTTTTCATTTTTTTAATCTTAACCGACCAACCTTGGTCGCTAATGTGCAGAAAAATATTTTTATTTAATTATAAACCGACCAACTTTGGTCGATTTTCTGGGTTTTAATTTTGCATAAAATGCATGTTTTGGTAGCTACACCATTTGCCAGCATACCAAAATCCCTAATAGCAACATAATATAACAACAACAACAACAATCAATCAATCAATAAATACATTAAAACTAACAAATTAAAGTTCAATTGAACTAAAAAATACAAAACCAAGTTAAAACTTATTACAACTAGTTCAAAACTGGTTCTATTTGTCTAGCTCAAAGTATATAAAAGTCAAGGAGTGTTTTCTACAACATCATCATCACCGTGTGATGAACCTTCATCTACAAGACAGTATAGAGAAGGGTCTTGTGGAGGACGGGAAGAATGACCACGGAGAGGACGGGAGGAACGATCATGGGGAGGACGGGAGGAACGCTCACGTGCAGGTCGAGCCTCTAGAGATTACTCACGAGACCGGGGCAACGGAAAAGCTCCAGTAGATAGGAGAGTTCTGATCTGAGCTTGCATGCCAAGGAATTGAGCATCTCTAACCCTTTCTCTTTCCTTGGCCGCTTCTAGCTCGGATGTGAGCTTTTTCACAGTCTCTCGCATAGCGGAGAGGCTCTCCCCATTAAGTTTCTCGCCTTGCGAGGACGTCCCTATTCCTTGCATTCCACACTTATAGCGATTGAAATTTTTAGTAGGAAGCCTGTATACCTTCCCCCATTTTGGACCGCCAGCAGACTCCATCCATATTCTTTCAGCATCCTCGTCCGAAGGTTGGGTTGGCTCGCCCGATTCACCATCTGGCTGAGTGCGGATGAATTCCTCCACGTTAGTTTGGTAGCGACCCTATACGAAAATTTAAATTGAATTAGTATTTCAAAATTTATATAAAAGTAAATTAAAATACTTAAAGAAAAGTGAAATCTTACATATACAGTCGAGGTCCGGTCCTCGACCCACCTTTCGTGATCCGCCTCTTTCTTCTTCTTTACAATATGTGTCTCTTTGAATAGCTCATCATGGTTCATTGGACGCCCCAATTTCTTTTCCTGAAAATAAATTAATTTAGTTAATAAACAGAATAGATATACTTTGAAAATTAAAATAATTTAAGCAATTACGTACCAATCTTCTTTTTATTGTCCCTATGCTGATCGCACCTCCACTGTGCAATGAGCCTCCCTTCCCAGATGCACGAGCTTTCTTTCCTTTTTCGCTCTTCGCTAAGAACTTAGCGGTAAGACATTGACTTTGCAAATCATCTCATAAATTCTGAAGTAACCAGCCAGGCTTCTTGTTCTTCTTTCTAGCATCGGAGAAAGTATGCGACAATCGCTTGTGAGCTTTGTGATGAAAATTTGCAACCACTTTTGTGTTATAGCGGTGTTCCAGTACACACTTGCTCTGTATTCTAAAAGTTAAATATTATATGGAAATATCATAAATATAAAGTATTAAACTTCTTAAAAGAACATTTATACCTTAAATTGATTGAAAATTTGCTCCTTCAGCGAGAATGGGAAATCAATCCAAGTTGCATAAGGGTCATCATAAAGCTTTCTGATGGCTTCGGTGATTATCCTCGTAGTCTTATTACTTGGGATGAACCTGAAATTTAACAATAAAAACACATTAATATCTTAGTAAAAACGTTACAAAACAATAAACGCAAAAATTACAACTAACTCTTACCCATCACCCTCAGGGACTATGATGATCCGGCCATATTGATCATAATGTACCTCCTCGTCATCGTCATCATCATCATCGTCCGAAGCATATATATCAGAGGCATGTGTGGACGGTGTAGGGGGTCAGAGCTACTACCTCGCAGGCGAAAGCCTGAAATAGATGGAGTCGCTGATGAAGATGGTTGTGACCCCTGTGACTGCGACATAGCTGGATGGATCCCAAGTGGATGTGATACTGATGGTTGTGACCTAAGTGGTTGTGACCCGAGTGGCTGTGACATGGATGGTGCGATCCATATAGCTGTGACATGTAGGGAGGTGATATAGATGGTTGTGATGCAGATGGCTCCAATCCATGTGGTCGTGAGACAGCTGGACTGTATGTCGGACGTATAGTCCTATGGCCCTGTGATGAATGACCCTATGTCTGCATGAAGGTGTAGGGCTCGTGATGCTGTGGCAGCTCAGTATAGCCGTGGGGTGGAGGATAAGACATTCGCATCTCTGAAGAGGGTGGAAAAGAGGGAGTATTATTTTCTACCCTCCTCTTTCCCTTCCTAGCCTTTTCTCGACCCCGAGAATCAGTAGGGTCATTGTTACCTTTACCCTTGCCTGCCATCTGCATAATATAATACATATTTAGATTGAAACATATAAGAAACTAGCTATAAAACGAGAGTGCTTTAAAAAACCAACTTCTTAAAGCCCATCGACGTATTGTTCCTCGTCCGAGAATTCTTCGTCCTCACTTGTTTGAGCTTCATCAGTTGATTCTTCGTCCTCATTTTCTATAATTTTTACTTCATTTATATCAACTTCTTCCAATATGCGTTCAAGATGTTCCAAATCATTTTCTAACTGATCGCCCACTATTTGGTGAACGCTGGAGATATCATTTTGATATGTAACATCTAACACATTCTCGACTTCCATCCTACCTACAGGCTTTGTTTTTATTATAACCCACCAATCGGACTTATTCCGCCGCAATGGATAAGGAGCATAATACACTTGCCTAACATTATGTGCAATTATGAAAGGATCATAGCGATCATGGGAGGAGCACGTATTTCAGGTCTGTTTTTCAGACTTACCGACCAAAGTTGGTCGGCGTTTTGGTCGGTACATTAAGTGTTGACCGTTTGACCAAATACCGACCAACTTTGGTCGGTTATTTTTAAAAAAAATGTCTTTTTTTTGTTTTTATTTCTTAAAATATTACAAGATATAAAAAAATTATTATTAACTATAAATATTTATTTATTTAACTATACAATTATTATAAATAATTCAAAATTATAAGCATAATCTTTACAAAAAATTATATTAACTAGGTAATTACTTTTAATAAATTATAATAGCATCTATGTAAGTAAATTTTCTAAGTTATATTTAAGTATATGAGTAATTTCACACACACACAAACGCTATATTGTAGCTGATGATCAATCTTATACATTACTATGTACAATTAATTAATCAATCAATAAATTAATATAATATTATTCTATTTTAGGTCGAGATGTTTTATTTTTTATATTAATCGATATAGGTCAAAACGTTTTGTTTTTAATATTCATCGATACATCTAAATGAGTTATAAGTCGATGAATCAATTTACAAGCCTATCAATCCCTAAAAGAACCTGACCCTATTTTCCTAGCGCTTCGTGTTCTTATATATATACGGCTATCAAATAGTGTGTGTGTGTGTGTGTGTGTATATGTATATATATATATATATATATATATATATATATATATATATATATATACACACACACACACACACAGAGAGACACTTTATTGTAATACTTTAACTATATATAGCTTGTTATAGTATATGTTAGTGTGTGTATATATATAAAACACACTTTGTTGTGCTACTTTAACTACATACATAGCATGTTATAATATATGTTAGTGTATTCACTATTTGTATTATAAAAGAGTTAACGGATTACATTCATTCATCACTAATAATGCATGACTTAGATTAATCGATATAGGTTGAGACGTTTTGTTTTTACTATTAATAGATATAGGTCAAATATTTTGTTTTTAATATTCAACGATGCATCTGAGTAAGTTATAAGTCGATTTATCAATTTACAAATAGATATATTTGATGATAAATTATATATACTAATTAGGATCTTCACAAGTCTATCAATCCCTAAAAGAAGCCGAAGCCGAAACCGAGTCGAGCGACGACGACGACGGCACGAGGCTTGCCTTCTTCTTAACTCTTTAAGAGTTAGAAGAAGAGCAATTGTATATATACTCATCTAAAGTCTTTTCTTCTTCCAATATGAGACAATGTCCCTTTGCCAAGTAATAAACTCAAATATTTTATTTTTCCTCCATTTTTTATTCACCCTCTTTAAGATACACCAAACTTAAATCCCAACACAAACAATTGAGTTTTATGACTTATTGAAGTTTGATCCAAAATTACCGTTAGAATCTGCTGTAGTTGTGATTAGGAATCTATGTTAAAAGTCTTAGTATATTTGGTGGAGAATTGACGAAGCTAGATTGAAATTATTAGCAAAAACGTGATGAACATTGAAAACATTATTGTGTGTTCAAGTATTGTTGGTCCACAAGTTATGCCGCAAAAATAATATTTTGCACTAACTCACATCATCTAAGTTATGAAATATTCTGCAACACCTGCCTCATCGGCAAAATATAACTCAATGACACTGAAGCCACAATTTATTTCGCATGGGCAACACTTTATATCACCTTGTTGTGTCTAACTTATGAGATAGTCGATAACTCCTGCCAATTCAAAACTTAAATATGAGAACTTGAAGCCACAATCTATTCCTCATGAACAACACTTTATGCTACCTCATTTTGTCCAACTTATGAGATACTTTATAACTTTTACCTTATAGGCAAAACTTAGCCCATGAACTATAAAACCACAACTTTTGCCTCACGGTCAACTGTTTATGCTATTTCACTCTATCTAACTTATGAGATACTCTATAACTCATGTCTTATAGGCAAAACTTAGCTCATGATTCCGTCGTCGGTTTCCAATGCCTTCAATTTTAATTTCCTACTTTTCTTCTCTATTCTTCCAATAATAGATCACAATAATTATTATCTAAATAAAAGTATCCAGCTATTGCTTAATTAATCACTCCAAAGTCCAACACCACAAAGGATCTATAAGTTGGTTCGGTGGGAGTTGGTAGCTATTCAGTATTCAGCAAGGAAGAGAAAATCAAAGGCTGCTTCTAAAACTGCTTCCCCAACGTCAATAGATGTCGACCAGGAAAAATTTCCCGGCAAGCTTCCATTTTTTCCGGTCAATCTTCAACCACATTCATATATCTCATCCCAAACCTCCTTTCTCTTAGTGTAACTATGCAAAAAGTCGTTACTGTTGAATTGCAATTATTCCATCAAACTAGAATTCAAGGATTTTGAAACTCTTTTGGGTGGCGTGAACAATTGTAGTGAACGGCGGAGGAGTTCAGGGGGGAAGGGATTTTGAGAACAAAAATGAAGAAGGAGATGCAAATGGAAAAATAGTGAAATAATTAAAAGGCGTGACAAAAAAGGGGGGAAAAGAGAGTAAAACAGTAATATCAAATTATATATGATGTGGCAGTACATGGGGAAGATATTGTATTTTAACAAATACTCAGTTATAGAGGAAGGGGAGAATAACCAAATAATAAGGCAGAAATCTACCAAAGTACTTAAAAAAAAGAACATGAGCGGTTAGTAAACATGTTTAAAACCTCAAATAAGTATTTTAATTTAATTTTATGGAAGTCTTTTGGACGAAAAATTAAAGTACCCTATAATTTTATAAAATAAAAAAGGTTTTTTTTAAATTTTGGAAAAAATAGATAGATAGAGTTTTCGACCTAAATCTATAAACATATAGGATTATTGAATGTGTATACAGGAAGTTACTAAATATTGTAGGGTTAAAGACTAATTCCACAAAATAATTCTTTTTTCTAATGTTGCTGTTTTGTCATATTGAGACATCTTTCTCCTTCACATTTTTTATATCTAATTTCTCACTATCGTTAGACACACTCTCAATCTGGTACGAAATATTTGTAATGAGTATGCACAAATTCACCTTCCTTTGTCTTAACTTCAACATAATTACGTGAAAGCAAAAACGATGAAACTGGTTGCGTGATCAGTCAGAGAAGTTAATAATTTGTTGAAAAAAGGATAGAAAGACAAAAGTAGCAATAATTAGCTCATAAGTTCTTATAATTGATTAACTGTTAAACAAAACAAAAAAAAAATCTTTTTCGACACTTATTACATTCTTATGGAATATCATATATATATATAGGTAGTAAATACAAAATTACTCCATAATGACCAAAAGCCGCAGCCATTCTTTTGCACACAAAATCTTGATTTATTGCATCATCCGTGCACAACTAAAAATTGAATTTAAGAATAAAAAAGGATGGGGAGAATGAAACGTGAGATTGAGCGCAAAGAGTCATTAAAATTTAAAAAGACCTAAACACGGGAAAAAAAAGTAAAAGGAGATAAAAGATGAATACATTTTCATAACATATATGTACTCACAATAAGGATTTCTAGGCTTGTATACATCACTTTATGTGTATATCAAATGCCAATTACAACACAGCAATATTTGGTACCAAAAAAAGGCATTAAATTAAACTTTATGCTTACGGCAAAACAGTACTGACCAAGCAGAAAAGAAAAAAATATATAGAGAGAGAGTTAATCACTAACAGATAACAAAAACAAAAACATCGGAAGAAATATTACCTTCTAAAGCTAAATCAACAAGTATTTTTGAATTCTTTTTCCTTAGTAGAATGTGAAACTCTATCAATGTGAAAAGAAACAAGCACTCGGGTGAAGGTTGATAATCGGTGTTGTCGACTTCAAGAATCAAATTTTTTAGTGTTGCTGTATAAGGAATTGCTTTGTTTTTATTATTTTCCTTTTGTATGGTTAGAGACCTTTTTTTTATAAGCTTTGCATATTAAAAAAAGAGTTGTTTGTAGATTTATTTATTATGGCGCGAAGCGCGGATAAATTCTCTAATTTTTAATAGTTAGCGAAGCTTTTGAGCATGACGAATAGTGTTTTCGTAAATATTCAATTAGTAAGTCCTTTTTTCGTTTTTTTAAAAACGCGTGTCACTGTGTATGTTTTGAACTTACCAAGGACACATATTCCAGGGAGTTCCACCATTTCATTTGTTACTTTTGGTAAGCTTTGTTATTCTCGGACTCCTTTGAAAGCTTGTTCATTTTTGCTTCTAATATAGTTTTCCTACTCTTTTGCTATGCTGGTTAGATTTTAACATGCATATCAGTGATTCTATTTAATATAAGACGGCACATGTTGTAACGATTTGATCGGTCGTTTTGAGAGTTATAGTCCCAATGCCCTGTTTACTATTTTCCCTGTGTTTCTTTCTGCTTATGTGTCTTGCCGTGAGGTTTTTATTGTGGTTTCGGAGTGTTTTGCGACACTTAGTCTAACATTAATTTCATCTTTAATTTCGAATTTTTTGGGTTGAAATTTGGGAAAAATTGGAAGAAGTTCTTTAACTAAGATTTCGAGTTTTAAATTTTTGGTCTGATTTGAGTAATTTCTATATGGTTGGACTCGTGAGTGAATGGGTGTTCATATTTTGTAATTTTTACCCGATTACGAGACGTGGACCAGGAGAGGCTTTTTGGGACGATTTCTTAATTTCTTGCTTTAGCTTAGATTAGTTTCTTACAACTATATTTATGATATCTAATTGATTTTGGCTAGATTTGGGTCATTTGGAGTCAGATATTCATGGGAAAAGCATTGCTACAGATTGATTTAGCTCGGTTCGAGGTAAGTGGCTTGCCTAACCTTGTGTAGGAGAAATCCCCTTAGAATTTGATAATGAAATTGATATGTGAGCGTCGTGTACGCGAGATGATGAGTGCGTACACGGGCTATTTGTTGCAAATACCTAATTTTACTGAGTAATTACATGTTTTCACCTTAATTGATTATACCAGTATGTGTAGTTACCCATTTAGCTTAGCATAGCATGTCTACGTGTCCTAATTGCTTAACTGAACTGTTTGCAGCATGCTTAGTGAATTTCTACTTCCTTTTCTTGATTTGAACTTAGTCTAAATTGTAGATTCTCTTGCTGTAACTGTTATATTCAATTGTTTGAGCTGTGTATTTACTTTGGGACTACGGGACGGCATCCCGGGAGCTCCCCTACATGTTTACTTTTGAGACTACGAGGCGATTACTCGGGAGTTCTCCCTGCACATTTACTTTTGAGACTACGAGGCGATACCTCGGGAGTTCTCTCTGCACATTTATTTTGGGAATACGAGACGGTATCTCGGGAGATCCCCTGTTCATTTCCGTGTGTTGAACTGTTATTTGTTGTATTTTCTTTTGATTAGTTTCAGTCTATAATTATACTGTATATTTCCTGCTTCATTTATTATTTACGAGTGGGCC
Source organism: Nicotiana paniculata (assembly GCA_005239505.1). Lineage (NCBI taxonomy): Eukaryota > Viridiplantae > Streptophyta > Magnoliopsida > Solanales > Solanaceae > Nicotiana > Nicotiana paniculata. Next base: position 50,861 of record MDKI01236976.1, on the reverse strand, counting down.
TGACCTGACCTCGTCATTACTCGACTGAGGTTAGACTTGACACTTACTGGGTACTATAGCAGTGTCATCATGCTACTCTTCTGCACATGTTTTCGTGTGCAGATCCAGGTACATCTTTCCAGACGCATTATTAGTCGTACACTGATGCTGCTACGGAGACTTCGAGGTACATCTGTCGCGTCCGCAGATCTAGGAGTCCCCCTCTTTTTTTCCTTTATGTGTAGTTCTACTACTTCCAGAATATTGATGGATAGAACTTATAGAAATTTCGTAGAAGCTTGTGACTTATGATGTTCCGGGTCTTAGAAAATTTTTCATGTATTTTGTTAAGAGTTGTTATTTTATATGCCGAGCAGCATTTCTTTCACTATTTCATTTCTGTTACTATTAATAGTTTAGAATTATGTTTCATTATCGCTGTTTTTTCGCAATTATTAAAGTTACCTAGTCGTAGGGATTAGGTGCCGTCATGATCTCTCGCGGAGGGAAGGTTGAGTCGTGACACCTGTATTTATGAAAATAGATACCTGATGCATTTAATTGTCTCTCTATATGTAATTTTCTTTTTTTCTTGTGATTTTTTAGTTTCCGGACTATTGAAGCAGGAAAAAGAAACTTATAGCTACTTTTAGTTTGTTGATATTTGAAAGAAGAATTGTAGAAAATCACTCGATTTTATAAATTTTGATTCTCGCTGCTCTCCGCAAAATTTGAATCTATAGTTTCTTATATTCTACTTACATTTAGTAATTGTATTCAATTAGTACACTGATGCACCGAGGGTGTTTGATAAAATGCTTGAAACAACTGAATTAATTTTCTCTCTCTTGTGATATGCATTTTAACCACGTACTCATATATCATTCAGCAAACTGAAGGCCACTTCTATAATGTATGCCAACAATCTGAAAAATGCTTTTAAGTTATGAGCGCTTTTGGCTGCTAAAACTTAAAATCTTTATTTTCTTGCTTGCTTGCTTTTATGACTCTTAGTGTCTTCGTTTCCTTGGGATTATTCTGAAACTTCATAACTAACATAAGTTCCATTGGTCTCTATGGATAGAAAAAGGCGACGAGCCTTTAAAGGGAATGGAAAACTTTTACCATATTAAAGAAATATGTATGTTTTCTTGAAAATGAACATTTTTCTCTTAAAGAGGCGCAGGTTTTATCCTTTATCATTTTATATTCTTATAGCATAATGATCTATTGTTGTCATAACCGTTTTTTTATGCCATTTGAAAGTCTATTGATGTTGCTAATAGTTAAAAAATAAATGAAACTAAGTAATTCCTGCAGTGTAATAAAACACTACTGTTGGAAGTGAACTGCAACAATGTTTTTAGTTAAAAGTTTTTTATGACATCTATTCTTTTTAGTGCATAACCTAAGTATAATCCTGTTTAGTATTGTGCCCATGTAAAGGTAGAGGGTACTTAGTATTGTGACCATGTGGTATGACTTACTGCTTAAGCCTTTGCTTTAGGCAACTAGGGATTTCTTACTAAGCTGGGCATAGAGATAATGTTTAAAAACAAGAGGGGTAGGTACTTGCTACCTCCCACCAACACAAGTATCGAGTAACTCTGTCTATCTAAACTTAGATGGATGAAAAGAATTCACCTAACGTCTTAGCCTCTACTTAGATTTGAACTTTGGTTACCCATAGTTTCCATCTCACTTTATTGACCGTTGTGTGGCCCCAAGAAACCATTTAGTATCTTCTCGCAGAATTGATAAATTCCCACCCCAATACCAAAACAAATATGAGCCGAAGACTATGTACATGAATACATAACATAAAAATCAACATAATCTAGATTGTTGATAAAAATATGAGTTCCACATGCCAAAAGAAAACAAAATTAGCAGATCCTGTAGTTTCATCTTCCTTTTATCCACAGAAGATACAGATACCACATCCTTCGGGTGAAAAGATATGATGATAAAGAAGCTTCCTTGTAATTCGTGGTAATGTAGGAAATACTCAAAACAAGCAAACAAACTTACCATGAGGATTCAACATCAAGGATAGGGTCAAGCACATAGTGATAATACGACACTTGACTGCTCAACCCACAGAGATCAAAATTAGCTTGAATGTATTCGTCATCAACTTCACAAAATAACTAATTTCCACGCAGGTTACAAAACCAAGAAATCCATGATGTATCTTCCCCATCAGAACCTCTAACATCAGTCTCTTCACTGTCTGTTTCAGATTCATCTTAAAACTTTATTGTATAAGTGAAGAGTTGTAAAATTGGATGTAGATATGTACAACATAGAGGCCACGCGTGTAGATATGTACAACATAGAGGCCATGGTAAGATTTGAGGTTTTAAAGTTTGATTGCTTTAACGACTTACTGCCATGTTTATTGACGAGAGAATTGGGTAACTATAATTGGTTATACTGTAAACTGCAAAAGAACTATGGGACAGTATGATTGGTGTAAATTAAGAGATGGAATGGTTGTTGCTTAGTAGATTCACTTAAAGCCTTAAGTTTATTCTGCCAATATTCACTCAATATGAGCATACAAAATACTGCCAGATAACAAAGTGTCATTATTATAGAAGCGTGGTTACACTGATAATGTATAGAAGTAATTACAATTAACTTGTGTGTTCACTGAACTTAGATTGGTGTTTTCTAAGCTAAGTTACTGAGTAATATATTTCATGTTTTAGCAAATAGTGTACTAGGACTTGGTTGGCATGTTTCAGAAATTACTTATAAAATAAATTGGACGCTTTCTTGGATGATTTTCTAAACCTCCATCCCTTTTGTTTATCTTGAAAATGGTAATTACAATTATATTTAATTCTGTGGTTCTAAAAATACGTGATCTATTTTAATATCAGTTGTTTAGGCAATAGATACTAAGTGAGAAGTGAGAAAATGAGATAAGAACAAAAGGTAACGAGATTGAGCAAACCGAGCACCAGAGGAATTGGTCTCGAGGCTGGTCGGAATGGGCCTCGAGGTCGAGCTTAGGAGCTCGACAAGGGGCGATCGAGAATGATATAACAATGTTGAAGGCCTAAAAGATGGCCTATTTATGATCAATGGTAAGTAATAAATGAAGAACAATAAATGAAAGACAATAAATCAATGAAACAATTGTAGAGAATGTTTTAGTTAGAGAATAGAGGATGTTCTTGTTCGTGTATTGAATATCATGTATATTACAAAGTAACAAGGGTCCCCTTTATATATGAGGGGGAATCTCAATATAGTACATGTGTAATTAATGCAAGGAGAGATGGCTGGTACAACCATTTAATGCCACGGTACGGGCTTGTACTATTTTGTGTACTTTGTCAGCTTTAATCACGTGCCTCTTAGAAATTTCTCGCCTTTCCACGTTGGTCTTCGATTTTCACTGCCTCGAGGTCGAGGACCTTCGATATGCACCTTCGATGCCGAAACTCGATCCTTCGAGCCTTCTGAGCGCCGTAATGACAGTAAAATCGGGCTCTCCGATTTTAGCCGTATAAAGATAGTCCCCGCGTTTCTTAGAATGAAGTGATAAGAAACGGTCTTAAATTTTTGCCTCTTCGACATCCTTATTATGACGTCAGTTTCTTCAAAGCATTAAATGATGTGACATAAAAGCTGCATTGACGTCGCTGTCAACACAATTCTCGAGAAGCCCATGAACCGTTATTGGTTCGACCTTTCGTCTTCAATGCACGCTCAAAAGGGCCTCTATAAATACTTCAATCATTTGCCTTTTCATAATTTTACATCTTCTTCAAACCTTCAAACTTTTATTAAGTGTTTTCCATTCTCACCTTCTATCTGCGTTTCCTTCCTCATCTTCTTTCTTCAAAACTCAATTATAATCATGGAAAAAACTTCCAAAACGATACCACAAAAGGAAGGAGACGCTTTTTTGTCACGTCCGTCTAAGGGCAAATCAAAAACTCCTCCTAAAATCGAGCAACACATCCCTGGCCTTTTCGACACCACCTCTGATTTCACAATTGAAAAACCCCCTTCTACACCGGGCCGATGCGAGCCCATGTCTCGATATATAAGTGTAGTATCCGATACTGAGAGGGTAAAACTCGACTGTCGTTGAGGGGAGGCGGCCCGAGTGGAAATCCCCGCAGCTGACGAAAGCATAGTCACGCATAAGGCGGCTTTCTAACCGTATATACATATCCTTTTACCTTAGGCCCCGTAGATTCTTCCTCTCCACCGATTGATCCGGTGATTCTTGATTTTTTCCATCAATACCGAGTGATACTTAGTCATATCTATCCTTATTTTTGGAGGATTGTATACATGTTTCGACACATTACCAATGTGGTCAAGGGTATGACTTTCACCCTTGACCATTTGATCAGATTATATAGCCCTCGACTCTTCCGCGGGGGCCTAATCAAGTTGCACTGTCGATCTGCCAAAGAGTTCCTCGCCTGCATCGACGAGGATAGAGATTGGGGATGGATGGGCCGATTTGTTAGAATTAGAACTTCAGACATTATCCCTTCTGATAGAATGTCGTTCCCGGAGGAATGGAATATGAAACGTAAGCACCCCTGAATTGAGTATGTTTTTCCATCTCTTTTTCTTTTGACTAATTTTCTTCTAATTGTGCAGCCACTTTTTGGTTTCCCGGCGTGGTTGAGGACCTTCCGGGGTGGATCAAACTTGTAGACTCCGCTTTCCCATACAACGAACGCGTATGGCATGAGCTGGCTAAAACACGGTCGCAGGCTAAGAACCATGGTATGCTATGGTTGTTAGTGTTTTCTCGTTCTTTGTAAGTGCTTTCGACGGTGGTGTTTTTTGACGTAACACGCTTGTGCAGACCTTGGTGAAGGTGTACTGATGAGGACGCTCCTACCTAGCGAGGAAGAGGCTCCGAAGAGCACCAAGGACAGGAAAAGGAAGAAAGAGGCCTCAACTGAGTCTCCAAAATCAAAAAGTGCAAAGACTCGGAAGCCCAAGAACGATGCCACGGTCTTATCCTCGACGACCGCTGAGAGCCCGCGGGCCGAGGAAGAGAGTGATGAAACCTGCCCTTTGGTACAAAGGGCAAAGCGAAGTGTTGATGCTTCGAAAGCTGTTGGGCGATCGTCTGTTGAATTGGAGGCGGCCGATGCGGACCCACCTTGTGCTGAGGAGACCCTCGAGGAGGGTTCAGATACAGTCCCCGAGACGCTCGTCGGATATGGCACAGTCCGCATTGATGAGCTCAGAGGTCTTGCTACTGGAGCTTTCCGGGGTCGGGAAGAAGCCTCGATGAGGCTGATATTGTTGGTGGGCTTCACTCGGGCCTGTCGTTTTCTCCAGGGGAGATACGAGAGGCCCAAGTCAGGAATGTTTCTGGTTTGGAGACCTCTCGTGGAGAGGATAATGCGTTCAGAGACTATTTTGAAGGGGTAGAGGAGGAGAACGATGTTGATGCCCACGTTGCCCTCGAGGAGGCCGAGAGGCTCCAAAAGCAGGTGATATTCTTGAAATAATATGTTGTTCTTCAACTTTCTATTCTTGCTTTCTAATGTTCTTCCTCTATGATGCAGGTCAAGAAGCTTTATGACCAAGCCTTCTCCAAGATGCAAGATGAGTTGACTCATCGTGGAGGGGAGCTTGAGAAGCTCATGTCAGAGTCCGTCGAGCTGGAGGCTCTGTGTGCCCGGAAAGAGGAGGAATTGATCATCCTCCGGGCAGGCTCGGAGAGAGCGCTTCGAGAGAGGGTCGACCTTCTCGAGCGGGTATTATGGTATTCACAACTTTATCTTTAATTGCAATACTTGGCGTTGATCGACTTATTTTCTGTGCTTTTCAGATTAGGCAGAAGGATGCCCTGGTTGAGCAGCTCCGAGAGGATGTTGCAGCCAGGGACGCCAAAATCCTCGAGCTGGCTCGGCTGAATAATGCCACGGCTTCAGAGACAGACGCGCTTCGGGGAAGCTATCGTCGATTCAAGAACTTCTTTGAGGTGCTCAGGAAGTGGTTGCTGCACTATCTGCGACCAAGTCTGAGGCCGATGGGTTTGTCTCCTCATACAAGAGGGATGCTTCTGCTGCGAATGACCGGGCTAAGGAGATATCCGAGAAAGCCCAGCTAAAATTGGCTCGGGCAGTTGCTCATGCCTGTTCACAAGCCAAGAGACAAACCCTCGAGGAAGTGAGCGCTAAGGGCGTCGATCTTTCTTCCGACATTGAAGAAGCCAGGGCTCTGGAGGAAGAATCGGCTATGCCGACTACATTTGATAAGGGCTCCGAAAGCGGCTCAGACAACAGCGAAGGCGAAGAGTAGACTCTCCTACTATTTTACTTTTTTCCTTTTCTGTATAGGGAACCCTCGGGGGGAATTTTTGTAAAAACACTCTTGTAAATGCATTTTTAGAAATAAAATATCTTTTTCTTGCATATCTCCTAACTTTTTCCTGTAATGCTTACGCAAAAGTTGACTTTCATGCTTCGATTCTTAGTTTTTCGAAACTCGTACTTGTAATAGTAGATCCCCTCGAGATCGGGCACCTTCTCGAGGTCAGGCCGGCATGGGAGCTTTGATCCCTCGAATGTCGTGTGATAGTGTCATTTATGTGACATGACCATGAAGTGACCGAGGTGGCCCCACCGGTACACTTCCCCAAATGTTGTGACAACTTTATCAGAATTAAATGGCTTTCAAAGTAGTTGGGTAGCCATCGCTTGCTCTATATATATTCTTGCTTTCTCTTCATTCTAAGTCTTGCATCTTTGTAAAAATTAGCTTTCCTTTCAACGTTCCCTTCCTTTCTCATCTTTGCGAAACCGTTTTCATTCCTTCTCCTTTGTTTGAGTAGTTATGGCTGCCGTGCCCGAATTCGTTCACCAAGAAGATGAAAGCCTTTCCTCTGCATGTTGCCCGGCCGGTGGTACACCACCGACGCACGGTGAGTTGGCCTCGAGCTGCTTTGATTTGAAGAAAGATTTTGCACTAGAGAAACCTTTCGACGCCCCCGGCTATTGAGAGCATGCGGCGAGGTTCATCCGATCGATGGAAGAAAACCACCTCGAGGCCGTAAGGAGAGACTGCGACTGGGGAGGAAATGTGACGTTGTAGATACCTTCTCGAGAAGAGAACATCATGACCTATGTGGAGGGATTCTTGATCGTGTATACTTACCCGTTCACATTGGGCCCCCTCGACCGACTTGTGCTCGAGTTCTGCAAGAGGTACCGAGTCACCCTAGCTCATATTCACCCCTCCTTTTGGCGGATAGTGATGATGATGAGGTACTTTACCGAAAAGGCTGGGCTCGACTTTACCCTTAGCCACCTCATTAGACTGTATCGGCCCCAACATTGTCGGGGCCTGATTGTGCTACGATGCTGATCCACGAGGTCCTTTATTGCCAGTGACGACGAGGACCGGAACCAAGGATGGATGAGTCAGTTTGTCCGACTGAGGAGCATCAATATTATTCCTGGAGAGTTCCTGCCATTTCCAAGAAATGGAACTTCAAAGCGTAAGCTACATCGCACCTTAGTGCCCTTTTCTTTGGTTGATTTATAAGAGTTTTTCTTTCTTTTTCTCAGTGGTTTCATGGATGCCAGAAGAGATCCCTGATCTTGCGGACTGGACTCAGAAGCTGGAAGCTTCGTTGACCTACGATGAACGCAAGTGGCGAGATCTGCCGAAGGGCAGATGGGAAGCAAAGCACCACGGTATGAGCCATGTGATTGCCCTTTCGAGAATGTTTCCTTTTACGTGTACTAACTTCGCTACCACAGGTGTTGGTGTAATCTCGGAGGTGAGATCGTGCCCCTTCGAGGAGAAGGAAGGACAATCGGCTTCGGAGCTGAAGGAAGATAATAAGAAAAAATGATCCTCGATGGATAAGGACATTCTTACTGAGGCGGGTCCTGCTCAGATACACAAAGGAGATGCCGTCGTTGAACAAGAATTCATATACGTTGGTCATTCTGTGGACTTCAGCTCTCCTCGGGGGATGGTTCTTCGTCTACGGCTCGAGCTAGGGGCCTCCCGAGGTTGCCTTCTAGGCCTGAGACCTCTAGTTCTGAGGGAGAGATTCCTCGAGTGGGAAGGAGCAAGCGTCATGCTCGGGGCCAGGGGCCGCCCGAGCCAAGTGGGGTCTCGAGTGGTTATGCCCCTACCGAGATTGGTTCAACTGGGGCCAGGCCAGTAGACGCACACTCAACTTCTAAGGAGGCTCAGTGGCTTTGCTCCGAGGTGAGTTTTGATCGGCCTTGTTGGCTTTATAGCTATGAATCTTTGTTCTCTTATATGAAGTTTCTTTTCTGTAGGTTTTCAATAAGCTCAAGTTCGAGCTGCTTCATTTTGAGACTAGGTTGCGGGAAGCTTTGAGCAAGGAAAAATCTCCCAAGCTTCTTTGCAATAAGAAGACGAAAGAGTTGATACATATTCGGTCGGAGATGCATCGGAGAAAAAACTTTGAAGGCGATCTCGAGTGTCAGGTAACCCTTATCCCGAAGGAGTATATGCTCTCTTTCCCGCTTTTGGGAACTAATGTTTCGGCGTTTCAGCTGTAGAGAAAAACGAAAATGTTGGAATGCCTTTGGGGCGAAGTCGGGCAAGTGAATTCCGAATGCCATGCGTTGAAGGTGCAGATAGGTGTTCATGTTGTGGCCCAAAAGAATGCCTTGGCCAAGGCTTCTGCCCTCGAGGTGAAACTTCACAATTCTCGAGAAAGTAGCTCGATTCAGACGAGCAGGAATTTCCAAGCTTGAGATTGATCTTTTGCATATGAAGGTCGAGGTCGTGGATGCCCGGGCTTGAGCTGAAGAAGTTCGAGTGAAGGCCGATAAGAAGGTGGCCATTTATTTGAAAAATTCTGCCGATGCTCGAGCTGAGCTGAGAGGAGATTTTGACAGAGAGAGGAGGGGCAATGAGTATGCCCGATGCAGGTCTCGGATGGAGACCCTCGAAAAGATACATGCTAGGGGCTTTGACCTCTCGGAAGAGATAAAGCAGGCCGAGGCGGACGAGATCGACCCCAAATTTTTCCTTTCCTCTTGAACTGATGCTGATATTTGAAGGCCGCTGCAGGAGCTGGTCCGAGGGGCCGTCGAGGGAGCTGGTCCGGAGAGTGGACTAGATTTTCTTCTTTGTTGTTTGAATAGGACTCCTGTGGGAGAGTTTGTAAATATGTATTTGTAATATATATATGAAAGATTCTTTGGCTTCTTTGATTTGCATGTCGATAGATAGCCCGATGAATTGGACTTTGAGATGAAATCCTTGGGGTTATAAATTGACCCTGAGGCTTTTTAAGATGGCGACTTGGGGTCTTACGCGTTAGGTCAGTACGACCTTTGGTGTAGCTGGCGACTTAGGCTCTTACGCATTTGGCCCTTAGGCGCTTTAGTTAACCATTTTGGGCTTAGTCTCTGAGTCGGGTTTCGACTCGAGCTCAACGGCCCTCGGGTTTTCAGATCGTCCCTGAGACACTTTGGGTCGGTACGATCTGTAGCTGGCGACTTGGGCTCTTACGCGTTAGATCAGTATGACCTTCGGTGTAGCTGGCGACTTGGGCTCTTACGCATTTGGACCTGAGGCACTTTAGTTCACCGTTTCGGGCTTAGTCTCCGAGAAAGGTTTCGACTCGATCTCAACGGCCCTTAGGTTTTCATATTAGCCCTGAGGAGCTTTGGGTCGGTACGACCTGTAGCTAGCGACTTGGCCCCTTACGTGTTAGGTCGGTATGACCTTCAGTGTAGCTGGCGACTTGGGCTCTTACGCATTTGGCCCTGAGGCGCTTTAGTTAACCATTTTGGGATTAGTCTCCGAGTTGGATTTTGACTCGAGCTCAACGGCCCTCAGGTTTTCATATCGGCCCTGGGGCGCTTTGGGTCGGTACGACCCATATCTGGCGACTTGGGCTCTTACGTGTTAGGTCGGTATGACTAACTGGCGACTTGGGATCTTACGCTTTAGGTCGGTACGACCTTTAACCGGTTCTTTTCGAAGTTTTTGAAGTAATTGGAGGCCTGTGATTTTATGGCAACAGTTGGATGTCTCCGAGTCGCGTTACTTTGGTCGGAGCCTTATGACGGTGGTCATTGTATTTGGTCGTAGCCTTTAGTCCCCGAGTGAGATAGTCGCGACGTCTATATCGAGGGTATGCCTTTTAGGGGTCTTACAAGTTCGATATATATCCTTGAATTTGATATGGGGATTATGCCTTTTTAAGGTATTATAAATTTGTACATGCCTTGCTTGAGGTCTTATAGTTTTGATGTTGCCTCATGGAGGGCTTACGAGTTTGAAGTTGCCAGCCCTGAGGTCTTACGGCTATGAGTCGACTGTCGAGGTCAGTCCTTGAGTTAGAGTTGATATTGCCTCATGGAGGGCTTATGTCATTGATATTTCCTCGTGGAGAGCTTATGAGTTCAAAGTTGCCGGCTCTGAGGTCTTACGGCTTCGAGTTAGATAGTTCGATGAGCCGACAGTCGAGGACAGTCCCCGAGTCAGAGTTGATATTGCCTCATGGAGGGCTTATGTCATTGATATTGCCTCGTAGAGGGCTTATGAATTCAAAGTTGCTGTCCCTAAGGTCTTACGGCTTCGAGTTTTTGGCGATTCGAAGGAGTGACTGTCGAGGACAGTTCCCGAGCGGTCGATAAATTTTTGGCTCTGGGCCATTTCTTGTAAAAATAGCAAACTTCTCTAACGCGCGAAGTGTTTTGATGATAATTATCTGATTACTTGGCACAAGTATAAATGTTTCACCATCAAGGGTTCGATTATTCTAAGTGGACACGGTTCATTTGACCGTTTGGTCCTGTACATTGTTCTCCTCTCGAGACCCTCTTTGGCATGTTTTAGTCATCTCCCAGGGGGATGCCCCTCAGTATTTGAGGTTGATCGAAGAGAAGCCTTGAATACTTGGTGAGTTCTCCTTAGCTAGCATATGGATGTTTCCTCGGTAAAAACCTCGTCGGTAAAACCCATTTGGGATAAAATCTGACGTGAGGAAAAAAGAGCATAACGCATGCTTTAAAACTAAGGCCTTCGAGATGGAGGGTGCATCGATTCCTTCTAATCGATATGCTTTGGTTATCCATTTCGAGGACGCGGTAAGTCCTTTATTTGTTCCTTCGAGGATGTAGTTTGTGATTGTTACTCGGTTGTTTGCTTGTTTTTTGACTCCTTTGATGTAGAAGGTGTTGGTGCCACATCGTGCACTGCGAACATTTCTTTTGTTGCGTGTTGTTCTCCGTATACTATTTTTCCTCCATCCTTCGTAGGAAACTTCATAATTTGATGAAGGGTTGATGACACCGCCCTCATATTGTGAATCCATGGCCTTCCAAGCAATGCATTGTATCTCGTGTCACCTTCGATGACATGAAACTTGGTATCTTGAATTGTACCGGCCACGTTGAATGGGAGGATGATTTCCCCTTTCGTTGTCTCGCTTACCATGTTGAATCCATTGAGGACTCGAGGGGTAGGCACGATCTGGTCGAGCAACCCGAGTTGCTCTACCACCCTCGACTGAATTATGTTGGTCGAGCTACCTGGATCCACGAGCACACGTTTAATTTGAAATTTATTCAAAAGAAAAGAAATTACCAGTGTGTCATTATGAGGTTGAGACAAGGTCTTGATGTCCTCTTCGCTGAATGAAAGGGCGTCTTCGGGTATGTAGCTCCGAGTTTGCTTTTCCCTGGTGATGGATACCTTCGTTTGGTTAAAAATGGGTCCCTGAGGGACGTCGATTCCACCAATAATCATGTGGATGACGTGTTGTGGTTCTTCTGTTTCATTCTTCTTGTTTGCCTCTCTCTCCCGAAATTTTGTTTAGCTCGGTCCTGAGGAACCCTTGAAGGTGCCCTTTGTTAATTAGTCGGGCCACCTCTTCTCGAAGCTGTCTGCAATCCTCGTTCCTATGACCGTGGGTATCGTGATATTCACATGTCAAGTTGGGGTTCCTCTACGAAGGATTTGATAGCACGGGTCTTGTCCACCTGGTATCCATGATCTTACTTATGGCCAATACGATGTCTGAAACATCGATGTTGAAGTTGTACTCAGATAACCGGGGTGTCTCTACCGGCCCTGTATGCCTGTTGAACCCTGATTTGCTCACAAGTCCCCGAGGATTCTGTCCTCGGCCCATCCTTTGGTCTCTTCGAGGTATGTTACGCCTCGGGATACTTCTCCGATTTTCTATGTATGGTTGATACCTTTCTTTGTTTGGCCTTGGCTCTCTTTCCGGGAGCCTCGATTCCTTTGTCAAGACTTTGCTAGGATACACCGAGCCCGAGGGGGATTCCAATTGGTCGTCCTCGACCCTGATCTTCGACTGATACCTGTTGTGTACATCTTCCCAAACTATGACGGGGTACTCGATTAAATTCTGCTTCAGCTGTTTTGAAGCTATCAAGCTTCGTTCATTCAAGCCCTGCGTGAAGGCTTCTACCCCCCAATCGTCGGAGACGGGTGATAATTTTATTCATTCCAATTGAAAGAGGGATACGAACTCCCTTAACATCTCATTCTCCCTTTGCTTGATTTTGAAGACATCAGATTTCCTTGTAGCGACCTTGATGGCACCAGCGTGTGCCTTCATAAAGGAGTCCGCCATCATGGCAAATGAATCTATCGAGTTCGGGGGCAGGTTATGATACCACATCATGGCCCCTTTGGATAGTGTTTCTCCAAAATTTTTCAACAGAACGGATTCAATATCTTCATATCTTAGGTCGTTCCCTTTCACAGCACAAGTGTAGGCAGTAATGTGCTCATTGGGGTCCGAGATTCGGCTGTATTTCGGGAGATCGGGCATTCTGAATTTCTTCTGGATGGACATCGGAGCTGCACTTGATGGGAATGTCTTTTGAACGAACTTTTTTGAATCTATACCCTTCAGGATCGGAGGTGCGCCCGGGATCTGATCGACCCTTGAATTATAGGTCTCCATTTTTTTGTCGTTAGCTTTTATCTTCTTTTCGCCCGATTCGATCCTCTTTGTGAGGTCTTCCAGCATCTTCATAATGGCGGGGTCGGCTGCTGACCCATTATTGCTCGACCTTTCTGGTGCATGTTCGACTCGAGGAGCCGTTTCTGGTGGTGTTGTGCTTGGGGTTCTCTGTTGGCTTTATAGCGGAGCAATAGCCACCTGTTGTGCCTGCAACATCTCGAAAATGACGTGAAGGATAACTTCCCTTTACCTTTGAGCAGGGGCTCCTTGTGCTTCCGCTGGTATCCTTCACGCACACTTCCGTCTGCACGAGAGCTCACATCGACATGTTGAACATTGCATGAGCCTTCATCGACATGAATTTGCATTGGTGCCCCTTCAAGGTTTTGCGGTGGCATACCGGCACCTGAAGCAGCTGCGCCATTCTCTCCGTGATCCTCAGAATCATTATTTTCATGCGCGTTTACTGATTTAAACATTTTCTGACCTAAAATTGAAGATTCTTGGGCAAGAAAAAGCGTGAAAAATAACTTGTGTTTTTAGAAAACCAGCACTAAAACAATCACTATTATTTTTAGCCCCACGGTGGGTGCCAAACTGTTAACCATGGTAATTACAATTATATTTGATTATGTTGTTCTAAAAATACGTGATATATTTTAATACCAGTTGTTTAGGTAGTAGATTCTAAGTGAGAAGTGAGAAAATGAGATAAGAGCAAACGGTAACGAGATTGAGCAAACCGAGCAGCGGAGGGACTGGTCTCGAGGCGGTCGGAATGGGCCTCGAGGTCGAGCTTAGGAGCACGACAAGGGGCGATCGAGAATGATATAACAGTGTTGAAGGCCTAAAAGATGGCCTATTTATGATCAATAGTAAGTAATAAATGAAGAATAATAAATGAAAGATAATAAATCAATGAAACAATTATAGAGAATGTTTTAGTTAAAGAGAGTAGAGGATGTTCTTGTTCGTGTATTGAATATCATGTGTATTACAAAGTGACAAGGGTCCCTTTTATATATGAGGGGGAATCCCAACATAGTACATGTGTAATTAATGCAAGGAGAGATGACTGGTACAATCATTTAATGCCACGGTACGAGCTTGTACTATTTTATGTACTTTGTCAGCTTTAATCACGTGCCTCTTGGGAATTTCTCGCCTTTCAACGTTGGTCTTCGATTTGCACTGCCCCGAGGTCGAGGACCTTTGATATGCACCCTCGATGCCGAAACTCGATCTTTCGAGCCTTCTGAGCGTCGTAATGACAGTAAAATCGGGCTCTCCGATTTTAGCCGTATGCGCCTTTAAAACACAATGATGTATATGTATTGATGTATATATTTCTAAACCTTCCCTTGCCTCTCTTTAAAGAGTACAACATCTCTTGTCTATTAATCGTACAAGGGGACTGCAGACAAATTAATGAAATCAAGATTTATAGATAAATTGTGATTATGGCTCTGAAATTAAAGTGTGATCCTCTGCTTATCCATGTTATCAAGAGAAGTCTTTTCCTTTTACGCTTTATCTATTTGCATTTTAGTATTCAATGATTTTCTATCAGCGCTTCCAATGTTATTGTACTCTACATGTTTCATGAATTTAAAGCTTAATTTCGATGGGTAGAGCCTTTTTGACGAAAACTTTTCATTCAGAATAGTAACTAGAAGTTCAATTTGTGTAGCATCACTCCAGCCTAACAGTTGTTGGTGAAGATGACATATTTATGAACGAGTGTATATTTGCATGAATCAAACAAAGAATCACAGCTATGTAAGTTTTCTTAAATTCATTATTGCAACTACCAATATGTTGTTGACTCTTCTTTCTTCCATTGACCTTTTCCTAATTGGTGCTTCCAGTACTAAAAAATAGTGTCAGTAATTTTTTATATTTTTTAGAGCGGACATAAGGCATGTTTACATTTGACTTTTGCTTGACATGTAGCTCTTCTTTCGATAAAACGCGGAATAAATGTGGATGCTGAGGACAAGCAAAGATGCGAGGTGCTTGAACAAGCTTCGAATGAGCCCAACATCAAATCTAAGACGACGCCTGGATGTAAACCACCTGGTGTCATTAGCCACTCAATATATTCAAGACATTCTGTAAATGGTTGTTGTGAGGTCTGCTCGAATTTTTTATATTGGGTGCTCCTGATGCTTGTTAATGTAACGATCTGACCCATCGTTTCAAGAGTTATAGTCATGTTCCTCCTTTTCTATTCATTTTTGTACTTCACTATTGTGTTATGATTTATTAGGTTAGTTGGCTCGGGTCTGTATAGAATTCAGAGTGAGTTGAGACACTTAGTCTCTTAATTGAAAGCTCAAGTTGGAAATGTCGACCAGATGTCGACTTCTGTGTAAACGACCTCGGATTTGAATGTTGATGGGCTTTTTGATATCAGGGTTGGATTCCGATTCTGGAACTTGCAGTAGTTTCGTGGTGTCATTTGTGACTTGTGTGCAAAACTTGAGGTCAATTGGACGTGATTTGATGGGTTACAGCGTCATTTGTAGAATTTGGGAATTTAAAGTTCATTAGGCTTGAATCCGTGTGTAATTTGTATTTTTGATGTTGTTTGAGGTAATTTGAGGGTTCGACTAAGTTCTTATTGGGATATAATACTTGTTGGTATGTTTGGTTGAGGTCACGAGGACCTCGGGTGAGTTTCGGGTGGTTAACGGACCATTTTTGGACTTAGTTTGATAGCTGAAGACTGTTGGTGTGTTTCTTCTGGTTTCCTCTTACGCGTTTGCGAGAGGGATCTCGCGTTCGTGAAGGGTGTCTATGAGCTGAGGAATTTTGTTATTCGCGTTCGCGAAGAAGAGGACACGAACGTGAAGGTGTGGACTGAGAGTACATCGCAAACGCGGGAGAGGTGTCGCATTCGCAAAGAGGAGTTGAGGCATTCGTGGAAGGGTGGTCGCGTTCACGAAGTGAGGGGTCAGCGAAGCACGGCGTTCGCGGTTGGTTGGACATGTTTGCGAAAAAGTTTTTTGGGCTGCATATTTAATTGTGCTACGCGAGGGTGAGGACGCGTTCGCGATGAAGGCATCACTGGGCAAATTTAAAAGTTTCAAAACGAAGGTTTTGAGTTCAAATCATAAAATTGAAATGGGAGCTCCTAGAAGGCGATTTTTGGAGAGATTCTTGCGTGGATGTTTGGGGTAAGTGATTCCTATCTAATTTTGGTCAAATTCCATGATTATGCCTTTAATTCTATCATCTAATTTGCGACCTGGGGTGGAAAAATTGGGGAAAATGAGGAAGAATTCGTGAGTTAGATTTTGAGGTTTTGAATGTGATTTTGTTATCAGATTTGAGTAAATTAGGTATGGTTAGACTTGTGAGTGAATGGGCTTTCGGGTTTTGTGACTTTTGTCTGATTTCGAGACGTAGGCTCGGGGGCCTGTTTTGAGTCGATTTCAAATATTTGGTTATAATTCAGTATTTTTCTTGTGGAATTGATCCCTTTAGCCTATATTAATTGTATTGTACTGCTTGTTGCTAGATTGGGGATGTTTAGAGACCGATTTGAGAGGCAAAGGCATTTTGGAGTAGAGATTTTTCTGGATTGAGGTAAGTAACACTTTCAAACTTGGTACTGAGGGTTCGAAACCCCAAATTATGTGTTATGTGATTGGTACTGAGGTGACGAACATGCCAAGTAACGGGCGTGCACCGTGAGAATTGTGACCTAGAGGATTTCATGTGTATAGTGATTCTATCTTGTTGATATTCGTGTTTTCATCATGTGATAAAGTAATTGAGCTGTCGATCATGCTAGATATCATGGTTAGACTTTATGTCGGTATTGTTGGGACCCATAGTAGTCGTTTCTTGCTGTCATTTACTGATTTCATTGATATTTCGTACTTAGTCATATTCATGCATTTCGTATCATATCTCAGATCTCTACGGTTATTTATTTATACATCATATCATTATTTTCGGGCTAGTTTCATGACATTCTGAGCCGGTGAGTGAGACTGGAGAGATTGATGACTGAGTGAGGCCGAGAGCCTGATTATGAGTGACAATTATTGGATCAGGCTGCACCCCGCATCGGTTATACTGATTTATGATAGCGTTTGGGCTGAAGGATCCCCTCCGGAGTCTGCACACACCCCCAGTGAGCGCAGTTGATATTATTGAGGGATGGATCTTCCCTAGACATGGATCTTGTGTGAAGAACTATATATACTTGGAGATGGATCTTCTCCACGGGCTGGATTGGCCCTACTCGGTACTGGGTACTGTTGGTCAATGATGTATATATTCTGAGATGGGTCTTCCCTCGGCCGTTCGGGCTATATATAGTTCCGAGTGATTGAGCATGAGCACATGAGGATGTTGGCATGGTGCATCACATACAGCCTGTGGATTGATATGCAGAAGTAGAGGGATTTTATGCTCTATATCGTTCAGATTTGATCTATTTTACTGTTTTGAGTTATCTATTGAATTTGAAAGCATGTCTACGTTTCTGCACTGTTATTTATATATTATACTTGGTTGGTTGAATTCGTCACTACCCTTTAGTCCAAAAGTTGAATTATTTACTTACTAAGTTGGTTGTACTCACATTACACCCTGCACCTCGTGTGCAGATCCATGTGCTTTAGGTCACGACGGCTGCTGATTGAGGAGATAGGATCGTGGAGACTATCGAGGTAGTTGCATGGTATTCGCACGCCTTGACTCTCCTTCATTCTCTTTATATGTATTTTAGTTCTTACTCTTTAGACATTGTAGTAGAATGTATTATGGCATAAACGCTCATGCACTCTGTGACACCCCGGTTTTGGAATAGATTATATCGTATTTCAGATTATTTCTGTTTCAAAAAGGCTTTTCTTAAAAGTTAATTGTTTGAGTCTTTATTTCTAAAGTTTTTTCTACTGTGTTGAGATGTTGAGTAGGGGATTTCCTAGTTCCATGATAGGCTCCATCATGACGGTTGGTTTTGGGTCGTGACAAGTTGGTATCAGAGCCTAGGTTATATAGGGCTCACGAGTCATGAGCAGGTTTTGTTGAGTCTTGCGGATCAGTACGGAGACTTCTGTACTTATCTTCAAGGGGCTGCCGAACCCTTAGGAAACTTCACATTCTTAAATTTTTGTTATGCGTCTGTTGATTCTAGTAATTAAACTTCTGTTGTTCTAATCTCTCAAAGATGGTGAGGACACGTACTACGCGGTAGGACGGACAACCACCAGTACCACCAGTCAGGGCTGCGAGAGGCCGAGGTCGTGGTAGAGGTCGTAATAGGGTCAGAGGTGTAGCTCGTACAGTAGATAGGGTTGCACATGCAGATCCACCAGTTGCCCCAGTTCAGGAGCAGGTTCTAGTTGTGGATGAGCCTGTGGGACCAGCTCAGGCACCATCCTTGCCCATTGTGATTCCAAGCCTTCAGGAGGCCTTAGCTCAGATTTTGATCGTGTACACCAGTCTTGCTCAGGCAGTCTCTGTTCCGGCCGCAACAACCACTTCTCAGGCCGAAGGAGGTGCTCAGACTCCCGGCACCCGCACACCAAAGAAGGTGGTACAGGGACTCTAGACACCGGGGGCACTACCGGCTTAGCCGGTTGCAGCTACTCCGACCCATGTGGTTCCTGCTATGTATGATGAAGAGCAACGGAGATTGGAGAGGTTTGAGAGACTCCAACCCCCATCTATTAGTGGTACAAAAGCGGAGGATGCCCAAGGTTTCTTGGACAAGTGTCAGAGGATTCTCCCGTACAAGAGGTATTCTAGAGACCAGCGGGGTCCCATTCACTACTTTTCAGTTCTCTAGGGTTGTTCTCCGTTGGTGGGAGGCTTATGAGAGGCGTAGGGCGGTCCCTGCAGTACCCCTTACATGGAAGGAGTTCTCCGTCATCTTCCTAGAGAAGTTCGTGCCTCAGTCCCGCAGAGAGGAGCTATACAGGCAGTTCGAGTAGCTTCGTTAGGGTGATATGTCCGTGACGCAGTACGAGATGAGATTTTCTGATTTGGCCCATCATGTGGTTCCCATAGATAGGGAGAGGATCCGGAGGTTCACTGATGGCCTCACATTTCAGCTGCGATTATTTATGACTAGAGAGAGAGAGTGTGTGGTGATACTTTTGATGAGGTTGTCGACATTGCTTGCCAGATAGAGATGGTCCGTAGCCAAGAGCGGGTTGAGAGGGAGGCCATGAGTCCCCGTGGACAGGGTGGATTCAGCGGTGTTCCTTCTGGGGGTCAGTTCTACCACGACAGGGGTCAGTTCTACCACGACAGGGGTCGTCCTTATAGGCATGCTCAAACGGCTCGCCCAGTTCACTATGGTGCATCATCTGTCCGTGGTTCACACAGTTTTCAGCAGGGTCACTCATCTCTCAGTGCCCTTCTAGCTCAGAGTTCGTCTCATGCACCATCAGCTCAGGGTTCATCTATGCTGGGTCCTTCTAGCAGTTATCCCAGTGCTCAGGGTTCCCTTAATGTCACGCCCTAAAATCGAGGGACGAGACCGGCACCTAATCGGGTGAACCCGGTCAAGCGGACCTGGATTTCCTTTCCTACCCCACGCGTTTCCCCCATTTATACAATGCACCATATTCCATATGAAATAACAACTTAGGATTTAAGCGTGGATTTACAAACTTAAGTTCATTTCTCTTTTAGCATTTCAACAATTGATTCCCAAAAACATACACAATACATACATAACTTTCCAACACGGACAACGATTTTCGAATACGTACAGTTACTACCCAAAATACATATATAAACTCACATCATGTCTACGGAGCCTCTACGAATACTAGGAGTTTATATAATACTTGCCGACAACAAGGCCCCTGCTATACCTTACAATACATAACAAACCCAAAAGAGATGGCATGAATTACACACGGCCCCGGGAGGAAGTGGGGCTCACCAGTACTGCTGAAAGATGAGGAGAAGGCACCACTAATGGCGAGCTGAGCTACCTGCAATGGACCCACCTACATCCATATAAAAGATGTAGCGCCCTCGACAAAAGGGACGTTAGTACTATGGAATAGTACTAGTATGTATGAGCAAACTTTACTCAAAGTAAAATCAAGAGATGCACAGATAGAAAGCAGTTAAAGGAACCAACACATAGTGCACAGTGATATAGAAACAAATACAATTGAGAGCCTCACATATTCTTATTTCAACACAATCACATTTCAGCTTATAGTTTAGACTCCACCCTTGTCACCTCTCAAACCCTTATTACTTCGTGTTGCGGCGTGCAACCCGATCCCACCGAATAATTTACACTTCACCCTTATTACCTCTCCACCCTTATTACTTCGTGTTGCGGCGTGCAACCCGATCCCACCGTACAGTTTACACTCCACCCTTATTACTTCGTGTTGCGGCGTGCAATCCGATCCCACCGGACCATTACATTTCATAGAAAACAATAACAACCCATAATTCAATCACAGGGTTTCATATCATCAAGAGTACAATTTCATAACACCCAAACAATCATGTGGTCACAATAGTCTTTATCATTCATTAATTCAACCACAAAGGTGCTCATCAACAAGAATATAAATTCATTACAACCAACAATCCATATGAAGTTAAGCCACAATAAACCTTGCCAACAATGAGTCATATACGATATTTCCGTGGTCATTTGGTTCAATTAGATCAATTCACGATTCCCTTTCATCACTTGTTACACAGCCCTTATTACTTAGATACATTTACACATTTGAGTTCGTTATCATTCTTTCATACCAACATACTCATGCATTTAACGAACCTTGCACGTGATAGAGTAATCACATAGAAATCACCTTTCACAATTTCGATTATCACGATAGTTGACTAAGAAAAATCAGAGAATGAAATCTCACACCTCAACACAATCGGACAATCAATTCACATATACTCAGCAAGAAATTCATACCGAATGTTCGGACACCAACAAGGTGACTCTACGAAGATTAAAGTTAGCCATACATACCTCGAGTCGTCCCCTTTTTAATTTCTATCACAATTCACCGAACCGTCTAGCACCGTCAATGTGACATATTTCACTTAGAATTAGGAATCTTGTACTCAATTGAGCATTTTATCAAACACTATGTGATCCCTTAGACTACTAACCCCCTTTTAAGAATAATTACCTAAACTTGTTTTTCCCTTTACTAGATTACGGGGTTTAACTCACATGCATGCAAGATTTCACTTTTTATTTTCAAGAACCGACCTGTGTGTGTTTTATTCTTACACAAAATCTGAGAAATTGGGGAAATAGGGTGAAGACTTACCTCTTTGAGTGAAGAAGATGACAATAACTCAATAATTTCCGGGCTTGAGTGATTTTGGAAAATCAAATTGGATGATGTTGAAACCTTCTCTCTCAACAACTCTCTTCTTCTCTCTCTATTTTTGGTCAGAAAATCATTAAAAATTAAGGGAAGGGGTGTTTTATAAAACAGGGGGTCGGGTTTTAAATTTAGAAAATAGGAGCCCCGACACAGAAATGCGATCAGGAATGCGATCGCATTCCTGTTATGCTGTCCGCATTCCTGTCGCATAGTTGGCCTCCAAATGGGTCAAAATGGGAACCACACTGCCCAGGTATGTGACCATTATGCGGTCCGCATACCTGTTATGTGATCGCATAGTGCGTCGCATAACCTCCCTTGCAAAAAAACATGGGGCAAGAATGCGACAACTATGCGGTCCGCATACCCAAAATGCGATCGCATTCCGGGCCGCATAGTTGTCATCAATTTGGACAGGCTACTGTCCAGGTATTAGACCACTATGCGGTCCACATACCTGTTATGTGATTGCATAGTGTGTCGCATAACGCGCAATTTTTGGAAAATTTAATCTTTCAAGTTCTGGGATATTTTTTACTCAAAATAGGACCGTTTTAAGAATTTCTACAGTTATAACAGCACAGGGACCTATTCGGGCATTTTTTTAGACATAAAAATTTTACGGGTCTTTACACTTCAGTCCCCACCGCCATTCGCAGGGAGGGTTGGTTTCGAGTATGGAGATATGGATCACATTAGAGGTATTGTCCCCGCCTTTTGGGAGGTCCAACTCAGCAGAGGAGTCAGCCTACGAATTTAGCACCTGTTACTTCACCACCCGCCCAACCAGCTCGGGTTGGAGCTTAGTCAGCTAGGGGTCGCCCTAGAGAGGGAGGTCGATCAGGTGGCAGCCAGGCCCGATTCTATGCCCTTCTCGCCAGACCAGATGTAATTGCTTCGGATGCGGTGATCACAAGTATTGTCTCAGTTTGCCACAGAGATGCCTCTGTATTATTTGACCCTGGTTCCACTTATTCATATGTGTGTCTCTAGTTTTGTGTGTTCATGTACCTACGCTGGTGGGCAACACTATTGTTGTGGACCGTGTATAGGTCGTGTGTAGTGACTGTTGGGGGATTATAGACTAAAGTGGATCTCTTGTTGCTTAGCATGGTTGATTTCGATGTGATCTTGGGTATGGACTGGTTGTCTCTATGTCATGCTATTCTGGATTGTCACACCAAGACCATGACGTTGGCGATCCGGGGTTGCCATGGATTGAGTGGCGAGGTTCTATAAACTATGTTCCTAGTAGAGTGATTTCATACTTGAAGGCTTAGTGGATGGTTGAGAAGTGTTGTCTATCTTATTTGGCCTTTGTTAGGGATGTTAGTGCAGAGACCCCTACTATTGGCTTTGTTCTGGCGGTGCGAGATTTTTCGGATATGTTTCCTGTAGACCTGTCGGGCATGCTGCCTGACAAGGATATTGACTTTGGTATTGACTTGGTGGCGGGCACTCATCCCATTTTTGTTCCACTGTATTGTATGGCACCAGTTGAGTTGAAGGAATTGAAGGAGCAGTTTTAGGAACTCCTTGATAAGGGGTTTATTCAGCCTAGTGTGTCACCTTGGGGTGCACCAGTTCTATTTGTGAAGAAGAAGGACGGTACTTTGAGAATGTGCGTTGATTATAAGTAGTTGTACAAAGTCATAATCAAGAACAATTATCCTTTGTCCCGTATTGATGATCTATTTGACAAGATTCAACGAGCGAGGGTGTTCTCCAAGATAGATTTGAGGTCAGGGTATCACCAGTTGAAGATTCGGGACTCGAATATTCTTAAGGCAACTTTCAAGACCCGTTATGGCCATTATGAGTTCCTTGTGATATCTATTAGGCTAACCAACACCCCAGTAGCGTTCATGCATCTGATGAACAATGTATTTCAGCCTTATCTTAACTAGTTTGTCATTTTATTCATTGATGATATCCTGATGTACTTTCGTATCTAGAAGGAGCATGACCAGTATCTGAGGATTGTGTTTCATCGGTTGAGGGAGGAAAAGCTTTATGCAAAGTTCTTCAAGTGTGAGTTTTGGCTCAGTTCAGTGGTGTTCTTGGGGCACGTGATGTCCAGTGAGGGTATTCAGGTGGATCCGAAGAAGATAGAGGTGGTTCAGAGTTGGCCCAGACCGTCCTCAGCTACGGAGATTCAGAGATTTCTCAGCTTGGCCGGTTATTATCATCATTTTGTGGAGGGTTTCTCATTTATTGCATCGCCTTTGAAAAAATTGACCCAAAAAGGTGCCCCTTTCAAGTGGTCGTATGAGTACGAGGAGAGCTTTCAGAAGCTCAAGACTGCTTTGACCATATCTCCAGTTCTAGTTGTACCATCAACTTCTTGTTCTTATGCAGTGTATTGTGATGCTTCTCGGATCGGTATTGGGTGTGTTTTGATGCAGGAGTGGAGAGTGATTGCTTATACTTTGCGCCAATTGAAGCCCCATGAGAAGAACTACACTATTCATGATCTAGAGTTGGCCTCCATTGTTCATGCATTGAAGATTTGGAGGCACTATCTCTTTGATGTGTCTTGTGAGGAGTTTACGGATCATCAGAGCCTCCAACACTTATTCAAACAGAAGGATCTCAATTTGAGGCAGCGGAGATGGTTGGAGCTGCTAAAGGACTATGACATCACTATTATGTATTATCCAGGGAAGGCCAATGTGGTGGCCGATGCCTTGAGTAAGAAGGCGGTGAGTATGGGTAGTCTTGCTTTTCTTCTCGTTGGAGAGAGACGTCTTGCAGTTGATGTTCAGGCTTTGGCCAACCAATTTGTGAAATTGGATATTTCGGAGCCCAGTCGGGTTCTCGCTTGTGTGGTTTCTCGGTCTTCCTTATTTGATCGCATCAGAGAGCGCTAGTATGATGATCCTCACTTGTTTGTCCTTAAGGACAGGGTTTAGCACGGTGATGCTAGGGATGTGACTATTGGGGATGATGGGGTATTGAGGATGCAGGGTCGGATTTGTGTGCCCAATGTGGATGGGTTACATGAGTTGATTCTTTAGGAGGCCCACAATTCGCGGTATTCCATTCATCTGGGTGCCGGAAAGATGTATCAGGACTTGAGGCAATACTATTGGTGGAGGAGGATGAAGAAGGACATAGTGGGGTTTGTAGCGCGGTGCCTTAACTGCCAACAGGTGAAGTATGAGCATTAGAGACCGGGTGGCTTGCTTCAGAGGATAGAGATTCCAGAGTGGAAGTGGGAGCGGGTCACCATGGATTTCGTAGTTAGGCTCCCACGGACTTCGAGAAAGTTCGATGCTATTTGTGTGATTGTGGATCGGCTAATCAATTTCGCGCACTTCATTCTAGTGGGCACTACTTATTCTTCAGAGCGGCTAGTTGAGATTTACATCAGAGAGATTGTGCGCCTTCATGGTGTGCTGGTTTCCATCATTTCAGATATAGGCACGCAGTTCACATCGCAGTTTTGGACAACCGTGTAGTGAGAGTTGGGCACTCAGGTGGAGTTGAGTATAGCATTTCACCCTCAGACGGACGGACAGTCAGAGCACACTATTCAGATATTGGAGTATATGCTACGTGTGTGTGTTATCAATTTGGGGGGTTCATGGGACCAGTTTCTGCCACTCGTGGAGTTTTCTTACAACAACAGTTATCAGTCGAGCATCCAGATACCCCCTATGAGGTATTGTATGGGAGGGGGTGTAGATCTACGGTAGGTTGGTTTGATCCTGGTGAGGCTACGCTTTTGGGTACAGACTTGGTTCAGGATTAATTAGACAAGGTTAAATTGATTTAGAAGCGGCTTCGCACGACGCAATCTCGATAGAAGAGTTATGCCAACAGGAAGGTCTGTGATGTGTCTTACATGGTTGGGGAGAAGGTTCTACTGAAGGTTTCACCCATGAAAGGTGTTATGCGGTTCGGGAGAAGGGCAAGTTGAGCCATCGGTTCATTGGGCCGTTTGAGGTACTTCAGAGAATTGGGGAGGTGTCTTACAAGCTTGCCTTACTACCTAACTTGTCGAGTATGCTTCGAAAGTATGTTGGCGACCCGTCTCATGTTTTGGATTTCAGCACGGTTCAGTTGGATGGTGATTTGACTTATGATGTGGAGCGGTGGCAATTCTAGGTCGGCTGGTCCGGAAGTTGAGGTCGAAGGATATCACTTCAGTAAAGGTGCAGCGGAGAGGTCAGCCGGTTGAGGAGGCTACTTGGGAGACCTAGCGGGAGATGCGGAGCAGATATCCACACCTATTTGAGACTCCAAGTATGTTTCTAGACTCGTTCGAGGACGAGCGTTTGTTTAAGAGGGGGAGGATGTAACGACCCGGTCGGTCGTTTTGAGAGTCTTAGTCCGTTCCCCCCTTTCTGCTTATTTTTGTACTTCACTGGTGTGTTATGGCTTATCGGGTTAGTTAGTTCGGGTCCGAATAGAATTCGCTGTGAGTTGAGACACTTAGTCTCTTAATTGAAAGATTAGGTTGGAAAAGTCGACCGGATGTCGATTTATGTGTAAATGGCCTCGGATTTGAATTTTGATGGTTATGTTAGCTCCGTTGGGTGATTATGGACTTAGGAGCGTCCGAATTTTGATATGGAGGTCCGTAGTAGAATTAGGCTTGAAATGGCGAAAGTTGAAATTTTGAAAAGTTTGACGGGGAGTGAAATTTTTAATATCGGGGTCGGATTCCGATTCCGAAAGTTGCAGTAGGTTTGTAGTGTCATTTTTATCTTGTGTGCAAAATTTGAGGTCAATCGGACGTGATTTGATAGCTTTTGGCATCGTTTGTAGAATTTGGGAATTTCAAAGTTCATTAGTCTTGAATCTGTGTGTAATTTGTGTTTTTGATGCTGTTTGAGGTGATTTGAGGGTTAGACTAAGTTCCTATTGGGATATAAGACTTGTTGGTATGTTTGGTTGAGGTCCAAGGGGCCTCGGGGTGAGTTTCGGGTGGTTAACGGATCATTTTTGGACTTAGTTTGATAGCTGAAGACTGCTGGTGTGTTTCATCTGGTTTCCTCTTACACGTTCGCGAGAGGGGTTTCACGTTCGCGAAGGGTGTCTCTGAGATGAGGAATTTGTTCTTCGCATTCGCGAAGAAGAGGACGCGAACGCGAAGGTGTGGAGTGAAAGTGCATCGCGAACGCGGAAGAGGTGTCGCGTCCCTGAAGAGGAGTTTAGGCGGCTGGGGACCCCAGCCTTTTGATCTATGTTCGCGGAAAGGTGGTCGTCGCGAAGTGAGGGGTCAGTGAAGCACCGCATTCACGGTTGGTTGGACGCGTTCTCGAAGAAGGTTTTTGGGCGGCAAATTTAATTGTGCTATGCGAACGCGAGGGTGAGGATGTGTTCGTGATGAAGGCATCACTGGGCAGATTTAAAAGTTTCAAAATGAGGGTTTCGAGTTCATATCATAAAATTGAATTGGGAGCTCGGTAGAAGGCGATTTTTGGAGAGATTCTTGTGTGGGTGTTAGGTGTAAGTGATTCCAATCTAATTTTGGTCAAATTCCACGATATGCCTTTAATTCCATCATCTAATTTGTGACTTGGGGTGGAATAATTGGGGAAAATGAGAAGAGTTCTTGAGTTGGATTTTGAGGTTTTGAATGGAAATTTTTGTTACCAGATTTGAGTAAATTTGGTATGGCTAAACTCGTGAGTGAATGGGCTTCGGGTTTTGTGACTTTTGTCGGATTTTGAGACGCAGGCCTGGGGGCTGGGTTTGAGCTGATTACGGATTTTTGGCTATAATTTAATATTTTTTTGTGGAATTGATCTCTTTAGACTATATTAATTGTATTGTACTGCTTGTGGCTAGATTCGGGACATTTGGAGACCGATTTGAGAGGCAAAGGCATTTTGGAGTAGAGTTTTTCCCAGATTGAGGTAAGTAACACTTTCAAACTGGTTCTGAGGGTTCAAAACCCCGAATTATGTGTTATGTGATTGGTATTGAGGTGACACATATGTCAAGTGACGGGCGTAAGGGCGTGCACCGTGAGAATTGTGACCTAATCGATTTCATGGCACTATATAGTGATTCTATTTTATTGATATCCATGTTTTCATCATGTGATAAAGTATATGAGTTGTTGGTCATGCTAGATATCAGGCTTAGGCTTTATGCCTGTAGTGTTGGGACCCATAATGGTCGTTTCTTGCTGTCATCTTACTGATTTCATTGATATTTCGTACTCATTCATATTCATGTATTTTGTCTCATATCTCAGTCTCCGTGGTTATTTATTTATACATTATATCATTGTTTTCGAGCTAGTTTCATGACATTGTGAGCCCGTGAGTGAGACTGGAGAGATTGGTGACTGAGTGAGGTCGAGGGCCTGGTTATGAATGATAGTTATGGGATCGGGTTGCACGCCGCATCGGTTATACAGATTTATGATAGCGCTTGGGCTGAAGGAGCCTCTCCAGAGTTTGCACACACCCCCAGTGAGCGCAGTTGATATTATTGAGGGATAGATCTTCCATGGACATGGATCTTGTCCAAAGCACTATATATACCTGGAGATGGATCTTCTCCACGGGCTGAATTGGCCCGACTCGGTACTAGATACTGTTTGTCAGTGATGTATATATTCCGGGATGGATTGTCCCTGGGACGTTTGGGCCATATACAGTACCGAGTGATTGAGAATTTGAGAGTGTGAGCACATGAGGTTGTTGGCATGGTGCATCACATACATCATGTGCATTGACATGTAGAAGTAGAGGGATTTTATGCTCCATATCGTTCAGTTTTGATCTATTTTACTATTTGGAGTTATCTATTGAATTTGAAAGCATGCCTATGTTTCTACACCGTTATTTCTATATTATACTGTGTTGGTTGAGTTCGTCACTACCTTTTAGTCCAAATATTGGATTTGTTACTTACGGAGTTGGTTGTACTCACGTTACACCCTGCACCTCGTGTGCAGATCCATGTGCTTTAGGTCACGACGGCTGCTGATTGAGGAGATAGGATCGCGGAGACTATCGAGGTAGCTGCATGGCGTTCGCAGGCGTTGACTCTCCTTCATTATCTTGATCTGTGTTTTAGTTCTTACTCTTTAAACATTAATTGCTTTCGTCTTTACTTTCGAAGTTTTTTTTACTGTGTTGAGATGTTGAGAAGGGGTTTGCCTAATTCCACGATAGGCATCATCACGACGGTTGGTTTTGGATCGTGACAGTTAAGATATACTTGGTAATTTGTGTTTTTTAGACTAATGGACCAGTTAGTATTGGACTTATCTTTGAGATAAATGCTATGATTTTTCTTTATGGAGAAGAGTTAAATAGCTCTTTAGCTTCCAAATTTAGCTTTGTGTATGGATTGGAGTATTGACCGAGAAATTTTATCTCCTAAGTCAGCTGCTTAAAACATTCTTTGATGGTATATCGACAAAGAA
Source organism: Nicotiana paniculata (assembly GCA_005239505.1). NCBI lineage: Eukaryota > Viridiplantae > Streptophyta > Magnoliopsida > Solanales > Solanaceae > Nicotiana > Nicotiana paniculata. Next base: position 22,195 of record MDKI01236976.1, on the reverse strand, counting down.
GATCCTTATTCCTTTATAGCCCAAATGTCCTCCGTTACTTTTGCAGGAGCAAAGAGATTTCGTAACTAGGCGATGTTAAAAAAAAAAATTGCAGAATTTTAGTATTAAAATGAATATTCCAATTGTAGCCATGAAAATTTTATCATCTTAGCAAATCCCTGCCAGATATGGAACCTCATTTTAAGCCTAAAATCTCGCCATAACAACATGATGCATCCATTCCGAAAAACTCCTAAATATATGGAAGTTAATTAATACTAACTATATCCATTTCATTAACTTATTTATATCTCTTCACAAATCTTATTTCTTTGCAGTAGCATAAATAATACAACTATATATATATATATATAAAACGCTTTAATTTATACAATCAATATAATTGTTAGGCGAAATGACTTTCTGGACACTTAAACTTGTATCAGTTTGTAAAGCCGATATATGAATCTTGTATTTCCCATTTGAACACCTTTACTTGATAAAATGGCTACCAATAAATAATTGTGATGATGAGTGTTGTTTAATTGCTGCTGACATTGATTTAATATTCAATTATAGAAAAGCTTTGCAAATCCACCGGATTTTAAGCTCCAACCTTTCTTCCATTCAGACGACGTCGTTGCACAACAAAGCTCATTCATACAAATCATTGACCCCATTTTAGTTCCACCCAAAAAATCAAAACTTTAACAACAAATCTTATTAATCAACTCTTAAATCAACCAAAACCATTAGAAAAACCCGTTAACAAATCATTGACTCAGATCAAATAAACCCCAAGAAATTCAAAAGAAAAATAAAAAGTTAACTCCAGCACTAGACATACAAATGAGCATAAAATTATAGAACCTTGAACTGAATCTTAATAAAACATAAAAAAAAAAGTGGGTCAAAGTACCACTGTCAAAAAAATAACGGAGGTGGTCGGTGGCGGATTAAGTTTTGATGAAGATAAATAAAACAGAGATTTATAGATACAATTATACACATGCCGATTTACACACATATTTTATATATATATATATAAAGAGAGAGAAAGAAAGTATTGTAGAGATTTTTAGAGAGATAAAGTTGCATGCAGTGGAGAAAGAGAGCAAAAATAGATGTAACAAAATGCATGCATGACACATGAAGACACCGCAAGTATTTTGGAGGGGGAAAGGGGAGGTGGGAGTTTGGTATGGAAGACGACAGAGGTGGAGGGAGGGGAAAAGAGAAGGGGAAATGTGAAATGTCTCTTTTGTTTTTTGTCTCATTTATATTTTATTTTGATTCTCATATTTTTTTAATAAAAACAATACTATCAATGCACCTTTGAAGGGTGATTTGCACACAAGTTAGCTATGTCAATTGCGTTGCTTCCGCATAGGCATAGTCAATGGTCAAATGTGTTTATTAGTATCCATTGCATCAAGTTGGAGTGTTCAGATGGGAAAAGTGCAAGTTCATGTATTGGATTTTAAAAATCCTACAAATTTAAGTGGTCACGAAGCAATTACGCCTAATTGTTATATACACATTTTATAGCATTTCATTATAAAACGAATCCACGAAATATACCTACTATATACATAGTATATAATATCAAATATTAAATATACAATATAAACATGTATATCTATATCTATATTATATTAAAAGCACGAAGGTCTTTAACGAAATGTCGTTCGCTTTTTTCACCCTTTAAAAATAGAGCTTATATTGGTTAAAATAGTAATTTAGTTATTTTCCTAATATGCAGGAATACTCATTTAATATTTTCCTTATATGTAGGAATACTCATTTAATTATTTTTTTAATATTTAGGACTACAAAATCAACTAAATTTTATATATTACATTCTTCCTTATTTGGATTACGTAGAAAAATTTAATATTTATAACTTCAAAAATATTAACATTTTATTTTATATAAATTTTTATATTTAAATTATATATAAACGGCAAGAAAAGGAAAGAATTAAGAATACTAACCAAGTAGGACATAACCACTCGGTATTTAGAACTTTATCCCTTTGAACAGATACCAAGAATTCAATAAAAAGGAAAAGAAGACGCATGACGTTCTTGGAAGATGACGGAGTAACTTTTTTATATTTTGATTTAGATGAAACTCTTTTATATAATAAAATACTTTAAAATATACAACGTTAAAAACAATAAGAATGAAATATTAGAAGAAAAAATATATTCTAAGTTAGTTGCCATTAATTAATTTTCTTTCTGGTATTCGTTCAAATAAATGACAATTCCCTATATTTTTCTCTGTACAAAGTTACTTATTTTAAAATATTAACTTAGTGTAGACATTTTAAAACATAGCATTTGATAACTTGATTTACATGTTATTCTTCTCCTTTTTTTTTTTGATAAAGGCGCCTGGGGGCATTGACTTACATGTTCCTCATATATACATATTTTTACTGATTGACGTTAACTACATGTGCAATGCACGTACACTAAAGCTAGTATACGTATAAATAATATATGTGTGTGTGTATATACATATATACTAGTTTCTCGGCACGTGTGTTGCACGAATATGCCGAGCCATATAGTACATGACTATCAAACGATTGCCCATGTACCCATGCTAAACAACAATTAAATAGTTTACCTAATTATAATATTTTAAAATATTTTGAGTGTATTTTAAACTACACATGTACTAATTTTTATCTTCCTGTTAATCGTGCCTTAGCTATCTATCACTTTAATAAATCAGAAGCACTAAGGAGTGTCACACACAGAGGAACATTTAACTCATTAAAGTATTGGGAGTACCACTTTAAAATTAAATATTCAAATTTTGTGAAGTCATGAATTAATTAATATCTGATGAACCAGAGATATTAAGCAATATCGTACACAAAAAAAAGAATGTTTAACTTAGTATTAGAAGTACCACTTCAAAGTTGATCAGAATAATGTAGACTGATCCAATGTTTAATATCTCATACATATAGATATGTATACATCTCATAAAGCAGTAAAAGTCAAGAAACATGTCTACTGCAACAACAAATGTCGATGATAGCAAGGAACTTATGATATATCTCATACTGCTTTGTTATGCTTTTCGGAAATATTTGTTTGGTTAGGTACATTTGTCACTCTCTCTGGTTCATAATAAATAATTTTTTGAATTTTTTTTGTGGTTCAAAATAAGTGATTTTTCCAGATTTTAAGAAGAAATTAATTATTTTTTTCCAACATTGTCTTTGGAGTAAATAATGTTAGAGTATGTGTTATGAGTGTTTATGTGAAGAGATAGTAAAGGTTAATATGATCAATTTTATTGCTAAATAATGTTAAAAGATAAATTTCTTAATATGTGTGAAAACAACCAAAAACTCACTTATTTTAAACCGAAGAAAATAGTATAAAACATTTTAATTGAAGGCGTTCTAGAACAAAAGTTTTATCTTATATTTAACTTCACGGAAGTTCGCCTAATTTATCGTCGAGAACCTCTCTAAGAGATAGATTTTCAGAAAGCTGGAATGTAGAGATTCTTTTTGTATTCTTCTGGTCACTTTTTCAGTTTTATAATTTTTATTAGTCTTGGCTCTCGATTATCCCTGAAAAGCAATTTTGAGGTAATTAACTGCATCTCAATACTTTCCGATAATTTCAAAACACCTCACTGTCACGATCCAAAATTACTAATCACGATCTAAAATTTAACCGATCGTGATTACATCTATCATGAAACTAAGCAAGCCTAAATCCAATATTTCATTTATTTTAGTAAAACACCCTTTAGATTTAACAGCAAAATAATTTAATATAAATAAAAGCCAAAATTTTAAAACACAAGGTTACCCCAAATATGCAATACAACTATCCCAATTATCGGGGCGTTACTGAGTATATGAGTATCTAAAAAGCCGGACATGGTCCACAAAATTTCTATAAACCTAAACATCAAAGTAAAATAAACTAAGGAAGAGAAGATCAAGGTCCGTGAACGTCATGCAGCTACCTCAATAATCTCCAACGCAGAGAATCAGTAGTCGCCGCCGTGTCCAGAAATGTCTGGATCTGCACGCGGTACAAGGAGTAACGTGAGTACACCAACTCAGTAAGTAATAGGTCCAAACTATGGACTGAAGATAGTGGCGAACTCAACTGGTACAAATAACACGAAACAAACGTACGAAAACATAGAGATGCTCTTAAAACAATTTAGGCAAAATCATCAGTGGAAGTAAAGCAATACCGAACAGTGTATTGAAGATAAATTTACTGTCACTACATGCCAATGCATATACTGAAAATGATGCACCATAAAATCAGCCTCAAATGCCCTCACTCTCGATATCTCAACCACTCGGTACCGCATATGGCTCAACCGGCCCAGTAAAAATCCATTCCGGAATATATATACACGACACATGACCATAGGTCATCCGGTACCGAGGACCAAGGGAAATCCAACCCTACGAAGAAGATCCATCTCTAGGTGGTAAGTACTTTGGACAAGATCCATGTCCAGGTAAGATCCATCCCTCAATCATATCAATCGCGCTCACTGGGGCTGTGTTACAGACTCCGGAGGGGCTCCTACAGCCCAAGTACTATCAAAATCATCAATAATACCGATGCAGTGTGCAGCCCGATCTCATAACTGTCACTCATAACAGGCTATCAGCCTCACTCAGTCATCAACCTCCCCAGTCTCACCACGGGCTCACAATGTCATGAAAATGACCCGGAACAAATGATATGATAAATCAATAAATTACTGAGACTGGGGTATGATATGAAGATGCATGATCATGACTGAGTATGAAATAATAAATGAAACTAATGAGGTGACATCAATAAACGACCGCTAAGGGTCCCAACAATACCGGCACAAAGCCTAAACATGATATCTAGCATGGTGTACAACTCAACTAATTCATCACATGATGAAAACATGGATATTAAAAGAATAGAGTCAATAAACGATGACATCTTCCATGGAATCATCCAGGACACAATTCTCACGGTGCACGCTCGCCCGCTCGCCACTTGGCATGTGCGTCAACTCAATACTGTCGCGCCCTCATTTTTTTTCCTTTCGTGGGGTCCGGGTTTCGACATGCTTTGGGACAACTCGTTTCTTTTTGGGAAATGGATATAGATATTGAAAAGTCGCCACCTAACGGATTTAAGGTGCGTTAGGGCACCTAATGCAAGTAACTTATAAAACCGGTTTGTGTTACCAGAGATTGGTAAGGGATTGAAATTATCTTGAGGGAAGGTGTTAGGCACCCCTCGAGGTCCACAAAGGTGGGTCCCGTCCAAACTCATTTTTGGTGAATTAGTCATTAAGCAAGTAAATCAGTTCAAGCACACATATGGATTACAAAAAATGGGAATAAATGGGTCCTAGGTTTATTAGCCTATTGGATTACTTCTATGCAATATCCGATAAACCTTCCTCAATTAGAGGGGTTACACGTGTCATTAGTGCACAGGTCATTATATCCTTTACTACCTAATTACCCTCCCCTTAGTGGTTATGTAAGAGATTCTAATTAAACGTACTCTATGCGTGCATTACCCGTCCCTTTCTTATGGACCTGGAGGTGTTTAGGACCTCTAGTTAAGGCAGTTCTAGACTCTCCTAAAGTGCTTAAAAGGAAAAAATCTACGCGACAATTAAAAAAACAAGTAGGACTGTCAGGTAAAGGAACAATTAAGGGGGCTCACATTTACCTCCACAAATAAGCAGTCAATTGCATGTCTCAAACAACAGTATTTCAGATATTTTAAGAGTCCTAAAGTAGGATATCTAGGTGAGCATGACAACCAGAATATATGCAGCATTGTGTTAAAGCGAGGCAGTGGAGACCTAATCAGTTTGCCTACTGATTTTAGGACTTGCTGAATCTGAGCAGTTCGCAAATAGTTAAGCAAAGCATAGCTTTACACTTTTCAAGAGTCCAATTATCCTACAGGCTTGCCTAGGCGTGGATCCGAGATGTCCTATAAACATGATATTTAATTGTTAATCAGAGTCTTAATACTAACAAGCGAATTTAAACAGGCAGTTTGGTTCATTATGTCCTTAGGCATGCTGTCTAGGTGCTGAAAAATAATCATAAACGTTACAGAATTGGTTTTATATATTTATCTCTATAAGCAATGATATTTAGGTGTTGAGACTTCTTTTTATACTATCTAGACATAGGCGTGGTATTTAGGCGAGGACAGTAAAAGTCCTAAAACATGTTTTCTAATGCATATAGGAGAACTTTATGAACATGATTATTAGGTAGAATTAATAATAACCTAGTGACAGGATTTCTATGCAGGCATGAGGTATGCAGAATTTTTTAGAAAAGCAGAAGTTTTAGAACAAACGATATGATGCCTATGAACATGTTTCTAATGCACAGATGATCCTGAGAGAATGATTCCTAATGCAAGAAAATAGTCATAGTAATCCTAAGAGCATGATTTCTACCCAATTGCCCCCACAAAAATTATATGAAAATCCCTCCCCTTTTACTAATATCTCCAATATCTGTTTTACAAGAAATATTATTGCAGACCATAAATGAATTATAGAAATAAGTAATGTTATACTATAGGGAGCCTGAATAGGCCCAAAATAAAGTTGGAGGACCAGGACTTCAACCAAATCCAAGTACTATTATCTCATAATGTCCAAGAGAGTGTCCTGGTGCGTCAAAGTTCCCAAGGGCCTCAGGGACCCCGGGCAATGCTCACACCAAGACTCCTTTTAAAGAAAAATAATTTTTGTGCAGTGTGGAAGGGCCAGCCCCAGTGTGTCAGGGTTCAGAGGAGTCTCATGGACTCCTAGGCAGTACACCCACTGGAGGGGCAGAACTTAAGTAATCTAAGAGTAGAAGTGAGAGTGATTGAAATAGTTGAGATGACTTTTGGAAGACAGTATAGAGGTAAAACATTTAGAAGTGAAGATACTCCAGGAGTGGAAATAGTTTGGGAAAACATATTAAGAGTAAAAACATTTTGAAAACATTCTGAGAAAAGAAGGTCCAATAACCAACAGCATAGTCAAAAAGCCTAAAAGTGCCCAGATTCAACTCAATTTGTTAATTAACTCTAGGCGAGGACAAACAATTTTACAGAGAGGGGATCAGGGGTTGGGAACACAGGAAGCTTAAATCAGAAACACATAAACAGGATGAGAATGAGAGCATATTGAACAACAAGTACATAGAACAAGCAGGGGTTGATTGACAACCAAATTCACAGCATTCATTAGAACGTGGACTACTGATTTAGAGTCTCAACAGGAAAGTCATACTTGATGCTAGAAGCAATAGACAGTAAAATACAGAGACTAAGTGTAGGAATGATCATGCTGAGGACGGGGGGTCTAACTACACAGAATTAGTCATGCCAATTGAAGTCAATTAGATAAAATAGGGGTCTGAGACACAAAATAAACATGCTGGTTGAAGGAAGTAAACAGGAAAGATGGAAGTACTTAAACTAAAGTAAACATGCTGGTTAAAGTAATAAACAAGAAGAGTGAAACTTAAACATGCTGATCAGTCAATAAACAGAGTTAACTATGCAGTAGTCACACTAGTACATAAGAGACATAGCCTTAGCAGAAACAAAGCAACAAGGAACACATAGATTTCAATTTCATAATGACATTGAGATAGGAACATACCAGTTAAGGAAGCAAAAATAGGAGGTGAAAGTATGCAGGATTACGTGGTCTAGCCTTGGCTTTCAGCCGGCTAGACAGTGCAATGAACACAAGTAGCAGAGAGATGAGAACAAAGTGTGTGAGTGTGTTTTATGAACTATTATTCTTCATCCTTGAAGAATCAAAATGGGAGTGTATATATAGTACTTAAGGAGTAGAACTAATAAGTTAAAGAAAATCAGAATTCAATCAATTAAGGATCAATCAACCAATCACAGAATCAATTCCTATAGGAAAATCCGGAAAAGACCCCTTAATTGGGGATAGTCAAGTAACAACCAGAATTGGGGTTCAATTAAGGCAGCAAATCAGAATCATACCAAATAGGGAGTCAGTAAAATCCCAAATCATACTGATAATTAATTAAGGCAAGTATAATCAGTTAATGTCACAAATAAGGAAACAAGTAAAAATCTCAGCAAATACTGATTTTAACAGGACAAAACTATTCAAATTCCCTGAATAGAAATCAATTAAGACTGGTTCACAGAAATAAACATAATAACGGAACAAAATTGAAGAAATCAATATAACAAACAGAAACATCTTGGGTTGAAGAATATACATGAGAATCAACCAAGATATTAAAGAACACCTAGTTTAATCACTGAAAAGTTAGGAAAACCTTTGAAGAAAAGTCTGGGACGAACTCTAATTTCAGAAAGAGTGAATAAAATCGAAGCAATTAACTAGAACAAGAGATTTTCAAAGGAAAACACCCAATAATACTCGAATCATTTCAGATCTACAAATATCTGAACAGATTCAACGACTAGTGAAACTAGAGTTTTCAGAAACAGTAGAGGTGAAAGAAAATCGATCAAAAACTATGGATTCACACTAAAAAAATAAGAGGAAACCCATACTCACAAACGAGAAAGGACACAGACAGGCCTATAGACAAATTTTGGCAAGAACCAGGTTGAATTTCCATGAGATTCTCTCGAGGATCTACGTAATCAAATAACCAAGGGGTATAAGCGGCTAGTAGTGGTCGGAGAATGCTTAGAATCTCCATAGATAGGAGCTTTTCGCCGGTGACAGTGATTAGGGTTAGGGGTGAGCTGAGAGAGAATCGGAGAGGTTAGGGAACTAGTGACGGCGGAAATGAAAGAGTGAGGGGGTTAGGGTTTGGGTTAGGATTAAAAATGGTAAGAAATAACGTGGACCATTGATCTTAGAGATCAACGACCACAATTAGGCGGGGCTTTTGGGTCGGGTAGGTATAGGATTGGGCCTGGGGTGAATTGGGCTAAGTTTTGAGGGGTTTGGGCTGGTATAATGGGGTTAGGTCCGAAAATTAAAAGGGGTTAAAAGGCCTATTTGTAAAATACCCAATTAAAATGATTTGTAAAAATAATTAACAAATTGTAAAAAAAGAATTTCGTGCATAAAAAAAAGTTTTAAAATAACTATTCAAAATTTTAAAAATATAAAAAGCATTTTTCTGGTAAAATAATGTAATCATGCATACATGAGCTATTATTGCAAAGTTACTGCAATTATACCCCAAAAATGCAAACATGGGTATTTATAAAATAATTAAAGCTTAGTATAAATATAAATGGTAAAATTAAGCCATAAATTATTATAAAATCATTTGTAATGCAATTAGTAATTATTTATGTAATAAAATACTGGGATAAATTAATTAAAAATCCTTAAAAATACAAAAATTATGAAGAAAAAAAAAATATTAATCGATGTTAATGTATTTTTTTTGAAGGATATATGCATTTTAAAATATTATAGGGACAAATTGGGTATCAACAAATACTAATCACATAACACATAGTTCGGGGTTTCGAACCCTCAGAACCCAGTTTGGAAGCGTTACTTACCTCAAACCAAGCCAAATCCTACTCCGAGATGCCCTTGCCTCTCGATTCGGCCTCCAAATGCTCTGAATCTATTCACAACCAGTACAATACCATCAATATACGCTAAAGGAATGAATTCCACAAGGAAAACCACCAAATTAGACCAAGAACCCGAAATTGGTTCAAACCTGGCCCCCGGGCCAACATCTCAAAATCCGACAAAAAGAATTACAAAATTTGAAAGCTCATTCACTCACGAGTCCATACATACAAAATTTATCAAAATCCGACACTGTTTGGTCCCTCAAATCCTCACATCATACTCTCCAAAATTCCAAACCCTAACCCCTCATTCTCACCCCTAAATTCCACTAATTAGATGATAAAACAATGGAAAAATACCATAGTTAGGAGTATTTGAGCTCAAGAAATTTACCTCACTGAAAACCCTTGAATCTCCCTTCAAAATCACTCCAAAAGCTCCAAAAAAAAATGGTGAAAATGAACCAAAATTCGCGAAGTCCCCTTTTTATACTTTTTGCCCATGCTTTTCGCACCTGCGGACCATTTCTGTCACGACCCAAATTCCCCTCCGCTTGGTATCGTGATGGTACCTAGTCTTAGGGACTAGGTAAGCCTAACATTTACTAAATAACAACAATAATAAAGGAAAATCCAACAATCTCGATATAGAATCTTGACAAAGTTTACAATTTACCCAAAACCGGTAATACAAGTCGTAAGCTCTACGACAGTTTTGTATACAACTCCTAAATACAATTGTTTAGAAATAGTAAGGACAGTTGAATAGAAACAGGAAGGTGACTCCGAAGCCTGCGAATGCAGCAACAGGTTACCTTGAGTCTCCTCAACAATGATTCGCGCAGCTACTAAAACAATTACCTAGATCTGCACACAAAAATGCGCAGAAGTATAGTATGAGCACACCACAGCGGTGCCCAGTAAGTATCAAGACTAACCTCGGGGAAGTAGTTACGAGGGCTAGGCAAGACACCACTAGCTTAATAAATTAAACAGACATCAATATAGAAATGACCGAACATAATATCTATCTAAAGATTTTACGACATAATTAACAACATGATAATATAATGCGGAAGGAATTACCGAAAAATTTATCAACGGAACAATGTAATAGTACACAGAAGAATGGACAGAAATATGAGCCGAAACCGGAAACCACCACAAAATAAAACACTGGTAACTCAGCACTGCGTCAGTTTGTTCACATCAGACCTTAGCCAATAAATCCAGTAAATTGGTAAAAACTTTTAAACCGCAGTTTATATCGAAGCTTTAAAGATATAATCAATTTCAGGATAGAACAAATTTTCCTTGAAACATACTTTCTCCGAATACACATATGTATATATATATTTTTAGAAAGAGAAATCTTTAAAACATAGTTCTTCCAAAATACATGATTTTCAAATATACTCCCCCAATAAATGTATTTCAATATCATTTTCCAGAAAGACAAATGCTTTTCAAATATACCTTTGAAATAAAAATCTTTCGATCATAATCTCCGCAAGATAAATCTACCGGAACTCAGTCCGTAACTCAGAATTTGTCATGCAGTACAGGGGAAAAGCTCCCGGAATATCGTCCGTAGTCCCAATTTCAATATGCAATGCAGTACAGGGGGGAAAGCTCCCGGAATCTTGTCTGTAGTTCCAATTTAAATATGCAATGCAGTACATGGGGAAAGCTCCCGGAATCTCGTCTGTAGTTCCAATTTAAATATGCAATACAGTATAGTTGAAAGCTCCCCGGAATCTCGTCCATAGTCCCAATTTAAATAGGCAATGCAGTACAGGGGGAAAGCTCCCGGAATCTCGTCCGTAGTCCCAATTTAAATATGCAATGAAATACAAAGGGAAAGCTTCCGGAATCTCGTCCGTAGTCCCAATTTAAATATGCAATGCAGCCAACTGAGGAAAACAACCAGAATGCGACAGAAGCAACACACATTGCCACAACAGGTGCAAAAGCAACAAAAGACAGAATGCAAGGTGCGACAAGCAAATCAATACAAAGACTTGAATCACAAGAATGGTAAAAACTCACTCATAAGAAGTAGTCACTGAAGGGAATACCAAGCACAAGTGAAATGACATAACGAGGAGACAATATTCAATTCATCAATAAGAAACCAATCATCCCGGCAAGGGAAACAGCTATAACCAATCTCGCCTAAGCAATCAACTTTACGGAATAAAACTCAGCTTGAACAATGCTCAGTAATAGGCAACACCAAGGAAATACCATCAACATGGATAATTATCAACTAAACCTAAGTAGCACTTAAGGGAAAATCATATAAATCACAATGTACGACTCACCGACATGCTTGACACCAACGTATAGATATTCCAATCACTGCTAAACAATTATAGGGCGAGATTATGCTAATTCTAGTCAAATAGGCAGTTTATGAAGGAAGATATAGCACGACGGTAGAAAAGGTAAAGTCTTCAGTTATTCAATTAAGATTAAATAAGCAGCAAATGAAAACTAAGCAAGTAAATTCTAATTTAAGCAGAAAGAGATGAACTAGCAATCGGAACTCAGATATAGCAAATACAACTTCATACGCAGGGAATATAAGGACCTAAGAATCCTAAAAAGGCCAACCTATTTGCAAATAAGTCCGAGTACGCACTCGTCACCTCGGGTACACGGGCTACAATCAACATAGAAGACTCAATCTTAAGGGGTAGTTCCCTCACACAAGGTTAGGCAAGATACTTACCTCAAAGACGACAACTCGGTACTCTAAATTGACTTCTCAGGCGAAAAGACCTCCGGACGACTCAAAATCGACTAAAACCACTTCAAAATACACATAAAACGTATGAGGAACTATTTCGAATAATAAAGTTTCGATCTTTCCAAAAATATAAAATCGGCCCAAAAGTCGACCCCCGGGCCCGTACCTCTGAACCCGTCAAATTTTACAAAATCCAAATACCCATCCCAATATGAGTTCAACCATACAAAAATTACCAAATTCCGATACCATTTCGTCCCTCAAATCATGAAATTTCGTTTTGAAAATTTTCTTCAAAAACCAACATTTTCCCTAACTAAAAACATAAATGATAAAAACAAAGACTAATTCATGGAATATCTAAAATTCTAGTTGAAGAACACTTACCCATTCGAATTGTGTGAAAAATCCCCAAAAAACGCTCCCAAATCTGAAGCCCAAAGCTCAAAAATGTGAAGAAAATGGCTAACCCTCGTTTATAAGAATCTGCCCAGGACATCCGCACCTGCGACCACTTAACCGCACCTGCGCAATCACAGGTGCGAAACACAAACCGCATATGCGCTCCTACCCGCACCTGCACCCAAGAATCGCCTCTGAGGGGGCCGCACATGCGCCCCAAAGTTCCGCACCTGCGGAGGCTGCCCAGTCCGCTTATTCTCGCACATGCATGATATTTTCCGCACCTGCGAAGCTCGCACCTGCGGTCCCCTATCCGCAGGTGCGGCCACACCAGAACAACAGCACCAGCTGCATTTCCAAACATCAAACTTTCTGATAACCGTCCTAAACCATCCCTAGTCCCTCGGGACCTCAACCAATTACACCAATAGGTCACATATCAACGCATGAACTTAGTAGAACTTTTGGAACACCCAAAACAACATTAAAACACCGAATAAATCTCGGATTCAAGCCTAGAATTTCGAAACTTCAAAAAATATGCCAACGATGCCGAAACCAACCAAACCACATCCGAATGACCTAAAATTTTGCGCACACGTCACAAAAATGATGCTACGAACCTATTCCAACTTTCAAAATTTCATTCCGACTCCGATATCAAAATTTCACCCATCGGCCAAAATCGCCGAAATTCTAACTTTCGCCGAATTACCTCAGATTACTTTACGGACCTCCAAAACCACTCCTAGACGCGCGCCTAAGTCCAAAATCACCATACGAAGCTGTTGGAATTATCTAACACTCATTCCGAGGCTGTTTACATAAAAGTCAAAACTCTGGTCAACTTCCATCACTCAAACTTCAAGAATTGAAATTTTCCTCCCAATTTGACTCCGGATTAACCGGTAACTGAATCCACCCACGCACGCAGGTCAGTATACCCAATGTGAAGCTGCTCAAGACCTTACGCCACCGAACGAAGCTTAAATTCTCAAAACGACTGGTCAGATCGTTACAATTGCACGCTTCTGTGACACCGCACCTGCGGAAATTCCATCGCAGGTTTGTGAACTCACTTAGGATCCTAGGTTCCGCATATATGGACAAACCACGCACCTGCGCATCACACTCCGCTTTTGCGGAAACTGACCCACTCTGCCTTTTCGCATCTGCGCCCTAGGTCTCGCACCTGTTGGCTCGCAAATGCGACCTCTCCTACGCACCTGCGGACCCAGCCTCCCTCAATGATGTCCGCACCTATGCACTTCCATGTGCACCTGCGCCCTTGCACCTGCGGCTCCCGTTCCGCAGGTGCGGAAAACACCAGCAGCCACAAATACCAGCAGAATCAACCATCTCCTAAACCCATAATTGATCTGTTAACAACCCAAAACTCACCCGAGGCCCTCGGAGCCTCAACCAAACATACCAACAAGTCAAATAACCCCATACAAACTTAGCCGAACCTTCGAATCACTCAATACAACGTCAAAATACCAAATTACCCTCGGTTGCAAGCCTAAGAACTTTTAAACTTCCAAATTTCGCAAATGACGCCGAAACCTACCAAACCACGTCCGAATAACCTCAAATTTTGCATACACGTCACAAATGACACTACGAACCTAGTCCAACTTCTGGAAATTCATTCCGACCCCGACATCAAATTCTCCATTGCCGACCAAATTCGCCAAATTTCTAAGTTTCGTCAATTCAAGCCTAATTCTACTACGGATCTCCAAATCACATTCCGGACGCGCTCTTAAGTCCAAAATCGCCTAACGGAGCTCGCGGAATCATCAAAATTCGAATCCAAGGCCGTTTACACATAAGTCAACATATGGTTGACTTTTCCATCTTAAGCTTATCCCAAAAAGACTAAGTGTCTCAATTCACTCTGAAACCACTCCGGACCGGAACCAACTAACCCGGTATAACACAATATAGCTGAATTACATTAAAAAAGCAGAAATGGAAGAAACGGGGCTATAACTCTCGAAACGACCGGCCAGATTGTTACACTCACCGATCTCTTTATATAGTAAAACGGTTTTGCATTATGAAACTAAGAGGTTTAGGAAGATAAATTTCGGTATAAATATTTTCTCTAAGACATTCACACGATAATAACACAGTTATGAAACATCATCAATTACCATCTTCTTCTCTTTAGTACTTTTTCTTCTCCTCCTTTAATTTATCAATTATTTCTCTTTTTTTGTTTGCGAGAAATATAACGCCTTTTCAACGTACTTGTTGGTTTATTTTAGCCCTTGATAGCAGATAATATATAGATTTAAAATGTTTCGCTAGGTTTATTTCGGAATTCAGACTCTTAAGCGAATTCTAAAATTATTTATATGGCAAGCAAATAATCTTTCCTCAAGATTAAAGTGAAACGATCAAATTTTTTCAAGTCAGTGTTAAAATCCTAAGGTGACTGAATTCTATTGCAAGGATAAATTACATCCCAAAATAAATTATTCAAATCACTGCTAACATGGATACATAGGCGAAATAAGTGGCTGCTAAGAATAATTATAAAGATAGAACCTAAGCACATGATAAAAATGATGTACATAAGTGGTTACTAACATGACTTGTGGATACTAAAGAAAACGTAAGAATCGTGACTTCTAATACTTCAAATTGAGAAAGAATTACGTCAACCTCCACCAGGACATACGTCCATATATTATGCAATATTTTTTTAAAATTAAAATCTCCCAGTAAAGTTATATTCATGAGAAAAAGAACAAGAGGATAATTTTTTTTGATTTCCCATTCGATGTCCGCCCGATTAAATTCGTATTCGTGTCGGAAAGTCTCACATTAAAAATAAAACGCTTCTTAACAAAGATGATTCTATACTCAGGACTCGAACCTGAAACCTCTAATTAAAGATGAATGTGTACTTACTATTCTATCACAACCCTTATCGTTAAGGACATAATTATTGTCCTTCAAAAAAGGGATGGAGCAAACCACGTGAATCACGTTTGCAGTCATAGACTCTAAAATTATAGGCGAACGGATACAAGTCAAGACTTAAAAGTATTACTATGTATTCAAATGGGGCGGATGTACGCTTATCGAAACGGTGCCACACAATATCGATTCGTCGGAAAATTTACTAAATAGATGTATTAATACTGTACGAAAACGGATAAGTAGAAGAAAATGATATCAGTTGACATAAATTGTGTCTTGTTGTGTTGGTTATGTACTTGATTTCGCTCCAGAAGGTCAAAAATACAAACAGTAGACTATGACTATTTCTTGACTTAAAGTATGATAATTAAAGTTATATTCCAGTTCTTCTATAAATATGAACAAACGTTTACACAAATTTTTGCGTACGCCCTGGTATTCAAGCGGTGCATCTTAGAGTAGCCATTAAATATTACCCCTATAGTCATCTTACAAACTAAATCAACGTAACTCCAAATTATAACCATTGTGCAGTCCCACTTCAACAACAATTTGTAAAAGTAGACATAGAAACCTATGAAGGAACCCATATCAGAACATTAATTGAGAAACAAAGCCAAACAGGAGCATAAAAAGTTCCTACTAATATGCACGTTTTCTGCTATGTAATTAAACGGAAGTGAACTTACAAGCTAATTTTGGCGGAGATAGATTACGTCAAGAATTTAGCCGGAAAATAGATGAATGAAATAGTAGCAGCTCAAATACTCGGACGACCAAATATAAAAGGATTAAAAAATTTGACAATTTGGTGAAAGATGGGAAAGAAGAGAGTGGTGACAACTCTTCTGGAGCAACTTAGAAACAGAGCATTGGTATCTCTTCAAAACAGGCGTCTGAATTATAGTGGCTGTTTGTAATATCTTTTTTTTAAAAAAAAATTATTAAATAGGGTATTATATAAATAAGGGGGATATTTTAGTAATTTAACTTTTATGTGAGGGGTTTTCTATTTTTAGTATTACTAGTTTATGGACACGTACGATGCACGTGTATCCCCTGACAATTAATACATAGCTTGTTTCCGAAAAATAGTACAGTAACTTATTAACTGCATACAAGTTCTAGTATATTTTGAGTTTGAAATAAACTTATGTATCGAATACAAAATGCTAATTGTAGTTACATTCTTATAATTATTTTATTAAGCACAAAAATATCATTGGTTGTACATATCTTATTTACTAATTTTATTATAAAGGATGCTCTTCATGAAATCTAAGCCATTTTCCTTAACCAGCCAACTATGTCAGGAAGATTGTTTATCTTCCCAAATATCTTGTTGGCAGATTGATCACGTCCAACTATGCCTTGTAAAAAGGATTAAGCTATCGTTGCAAATATAATCCGGTTTACAAGTCCGGAGTCGAATCCCACAGAAAACTAAGGTTTCGTTATAATTGTTCAATATTACTAAGAGACACAAGTCTAAATAATTTCTTAATTATAGAGATTATAATATTTCTTTCTAACTAATTAAGTAACAACTATTATAAAGCAGTAAAATATCAACTAACAAGGATAAAATTTGAGACAGAACTAAGGAGGTCTAGAGTTATGATTTCCCCTGTTGATGGAATCCCTTCTTGTATATTTCATATAGTTTGGCCTAATTATCTCTATCAATCATGAGCACTCTTGTTACCGCAAATCTCTCCCGAGTAATTAAGACAATTTACTAGACGCACTCTCCCGAGCTACGCTAGCTTTCTTTTATTATAGCTCACTTTAGATTGCACCCAAGGTATCGTTATCCCTAATCCAACCTTTAAACCTCGGTTATGGATCCCTCCTATACTTTGGGAGTGGTGTTGTTCAACAACTACATAAATATGCACTCTCTTCCGAGCAGATACATACTAAATAGGCACAGCTAATTGAGGATCCTTTCAATTAACTACAACAAGAACGTAGTTGAACAAATAGAGATTAAACTTTGGCAAACCTATATTAACATAGCAAGAATTTCATCCTTCAATAGGTTCCATCAAAACCCTAGATAACAAATAAGCTATTCATAATAGTATATAAAAATACAATACCAAAAGTCATAGCCAACAATGAAAAATAGGAAGAGGAAGGAAAAACTCGTAGAAGAATTCCCCGCCTTGTTCCTATTGTGTCTCTGCCTCCTTAGGTCGAATTTGTGTCCAAAATATGTCCAACCTCTCCAAAATACCATTTTTCCATGTATATATACCAAGTAGGGTCGGACCCAAATAATTATACCTTCTCCTACGCGAAAGAGGATGATGTTCCAGGCTTGGAGTAGCGCGGTCGCGCTAGTCGAAAAGTTTCTGCCCCATTTGCGCGTCAGGTGCGCGGTCGCGTTTTCGACCGCGTTTCAACCCTGTTCCCTTTGTAACTTAGGAAAACGGAAAATATGAAAGTTGTAATCCTTTGAGTTAGCTTTCCAACCATATATTATATAACTCAAATAGATTTCGGAGCAAAGAGTTATGTCTATTGTACTAGATAGTGCGCAATATGCCTTCTCGAGTATTTGTTTGTTCTTAACTATCAAATTTGACCCCCGAACACGATCCCGGCTTAATTCCTTGGGCTTTTACTCAGACTTCAAATCTCCAAATCACTTGAGTTCATTCCATAACATCTATATAGTTCGAAATTATTCCCACAATGCATAAAACACACAATTAGTGCAAAATACTAGCGATTAAAGCTCAAACTCAATTAAAGTACAGTAAACTAGAGTGTAATAAGCGACTAAAATACGCAGTTATAGCCTATCATCAACACCCCATACTTAAATCATTGCTCGTCCTCGAGTAATCAAACTACACTTTATATAGAGACGACCTTTTTAAACAATTCCCCTAACTCATCATACCAAGAATATTTAAAATACACTAAGTACAAGGGTGTAACATCTTCACCTCAAGATTTGACTCACAAGTACCGCGCATTATTCACAACTCACCAACTTACTCTAATATAGAGGTCACTGACATTACCTTTCCTTCATGAATCAAGTGCTCTCACACAACAAAAGAGAATAGTTCAACACAATAAAATTTAAGAACACTCAGGAACTCAAGATAGAAAGAATTCACTCACTCTCAGAAATAACATTTCATATGCCACAAAATATGCACCATAGGCTTGCCCGTAATGTACTACTTTACTAATCGAGCTTATTCAGTCTAGGATAAAGCAGGACTTTATTCGGTTGTAATGTAGGCTGCGGGACGGGTAGGATACATTTAGATATAAGAGTGACTACACCTCCCTAAGCACTTTAATACATATAATTTAACATTCAAACCCCATACTTATGTCAAACCAAACTCCACCTTCACATCAATGTATATTACCCCATACTTCTTTAAGTACAGTTACATCAAGAGTCACCATTTATCAAGGAATTTTTTTTTTCGCAGCAATATAACTATTTTTTCCTTTCCCTTTTTTTTTCAATTCAAGTGGAGCTTGCTTTTTCAAAACCCTGCACCTTTCTCCTTATTTCATTAGTTCCACTCAAATGTCAAACCAACCACCCCACATTTAACTTTTACACAGTTCATAACAATTCAAGTGCTCATGAGAGGTTAAAAGATTCAAATAGATAGTTAATTCAAACAAATGGGTAAGACTTGTAATGTGGTTGCCAAAGAAACAGGATTACAGGCTCAAAGGGGTTAACTATGATACATAACAATTAGGCTGGTAAAATATACATAGCTGGCTCAATAAAGAAACGCTTATATCACTTCCAAGACTGAACAGAACTATTATTTCGCTTTGCAAACACACAGGGCAAGTTCTAGGCATCAAATGCAATGGACAGAATAACACACAAACCTCACACACATATGACACCTATATCACTCAGGATTGAATTCATCAAGACACTCTAGTCAAAGCAGTTAAGCAAATTTGAAATCATACAATTTAAGGTACTTATACAAGAGTCAAAAACTGATCCTAAGTGTCACAACCAAAGTACTCACTATTCTCAAGGCATAACAAAGTCAAGAGATATTGCTTCAATTCAAAACACAAAACAATGGCTCTTATTCCTAAAGAAAAAAATTAACTACACCCGGTTCAAACAAAACCCTTGGAAAAGAACCGCGACACAAAGAAAAACTAAGGGGAAATTGCTACACTACCTAACAAAAGAAAATATTTTTGTTTTTTTTTCTTTAGACTTAAATCCCTCAAGAAATTTTCTAATAGATCCATCGTCGGGAAAAGTCCAATCTTTTCTATTTTTGTAAAAAAAGTTATTCAATTAAACTAACACAACTAAATTAGCATGAAAAGTCACCCAGACGTTCTTCTCACCCCACACTTAAAATTGCGCATTTTCCCCGATGCACATCATAACTATAAGAGGGTAAAAGAAACTCCCTGGTAGGCCAAAGGCCGAAGCACTAGCATCTCATGGGGTACTCAGACTTCTCCCAGGCCTGGTCCTTCGTGCGGGTACCTCACACTTAGTTCCAACCATCTGGTTTGCTATAACATCTTTCCAATGGATTTGCATTCCCTGCTCCTAAAAAATCAAAAATCGACACTACAAGAATAATACAATAAATAAATTAAAAAAATAAAATAAAATAAAATAAATTAAAAATAAAAAAAAATAAAGTTGGGTTGCCTCCCAACAGGCGCTTGATTTAACGTTGCGGCATGACGTGAATCACTTTTTTGCTTCTACCTCGAGCTTATGAATTGAACCCCAAGTTTTGATTCAAGCTTATGATTAAGGTCATGGGGCGGTGGAACGAATCTAGCTGGCCCAAGGAAATAATGTAGTATTCTGCACTCCTTGGCCTTCGTATGAGGTATGTAATCCTAACTTTCTGGGAAGAAGAATTCCAGAATATATGCACCTTGTTCCTCATTCCTTGACAACTCAATTGGTTCGGATGACTCTATTTCCATATCATCATCCAAACATAATGTGGAAAAATACTTGGAGTGTGGACCAATGTGCTCAAACATATGAACTTTAGGACTTTCAACATGCTCAGCATCAATGATACTAGAGTCAACAAAATTTATATCCTCAAAGTCCTTGGCTGGCTCTAGTCTCACTTCTTCAACATTGACATCCTCAAATTGTAGTTGGCTAGGTTGTTGATGTTCTACTCTGACCTCCCCAATTAACACCTCAAATTCATGCTCTTCTTGGCCACTATCCTCAATATTGGCTTGCTGAGCATTAAAAGCTCAAACCACTTGACTCAATTGCGCTTCCAACTTGTGAATAGTTGCCTCTTGCCTTTCTAGCTGCAATTGTTTCTCATTATTTTGTTCCAGAAGGCACTTTAACATATCCTCAATCTTTTTCAGGTCATCATCCCTGGTTTCTTTGTTCCTATTAACTTCACAAGCAAAAGAAGAACCATCAAAGTAAGGAGTTGGGGGAAGATAAGAAATATAACCACAACCATAAAAGTGACCATTTTGATCATCACACATATCACACACATTCCACACATAAGATTGAGTTGGTGCACATAACTTGCTCTCGGGAATATCTTGATAACTTTATCCTGGGTGGTTTCCTCCACAATATGCATAACGAGGATCAAAAGTGAATTACCAACATCCATATTCTCATAATTCCATGATGCCATATTTTTCAAATTAACAAATAAAACTAAAGAAAACAAAAATTAAATACTGGAAAAAAGAAATTCAAACTTGAAACATAGGAATATGTACACCTACAGCTATACCGTTAGTTCCCCGGCAATGGCACCAAAATTTGATCACGCCCAACTATGCCTTGTAAAAAGGACTAAGCGGTCGTTGCAAATATAATCCGGTTTACAAGTCCGGAGTCGAATCCCACAGAGAATTAAGGTTTCGCTATAATTGTTCAATATTGCTAAGAAATACAAGTCCAAACAATTTCCTAATTATAGAGATTATAATATTTCTTTCTAACTAATTAAGTAACAACTATTATAAAGCAGTAAAATTATAAACTAACAAGGATGAAATTTGAGACATAACTAAGGAGGTCTAGAGTTATGATTCCCACTGTTGATGAAATCTCTTGTTGTATATTTCATATAGTTTGACCTAGTTATCTCTATCAATCATGGGCACTCTTGTTACCGAAAATCTCTCCCGAGTAATTACGACAATTTACTAGACGCACTCTCCCGAGCTACGCTAGCTTGCTTTTATTATAGCTCACTTTAGATTGCACCCAAGGTATCGTTATCCCTAATCCAACCTTTAAACCCTCGGTTATGGATCCCTCCTATACTTTGGGAGTGGTGTTGTTCAACAACTACTTAAATATGCACTCTATCCCGAGCATATACATACTAAATAGGCACAGCTAATTGGGGATCCTTTCAATTAACTACAACAAGAACGTAGTTGAACAAATAGAGATTAAACTTTGGCAAATCTATATTAACATAACAAGGTTTTCATCCTTCAATAGGTTCCATCAAAACCCTAGATAAAAAATTAGCTATTCATAATAGTATGTAAA
>MDKI01160797.1:0-10634 GCA_005239505.1 Nicotiana paniculata | reverse complement strand
CGTCACTTCGTGCGTACGTATCCCCCACAAATAGTAGCACATATTTAATTAGTTCACCTATGGAGACAGTTCCCCCTCACAAGGTTAGAAAGGAGACTTACCTTGCTCCGAAATTCCATAACCGGCTAGCCCTTCCGACGACTCCAATGGACGCACAACACCCCAAACCTATCCAAATAACGACAAACCAATGAAAATATAGTCTAATATTTACAGAAATTCAAATTATATAATTCCCCAACTCCGCTTAGTGAGTTGCCCAAAATGCCCTCGGGCCCACGTGCCCAGATTCAAAAATTTCTCGAAGATAAACTCTAACCATAGCTTTACTAGTTCAAATATTCAATTTACTCAGATATTCATGATCAATTCGTGGATAAAATCCAAATTACCAAATTTTCTAGGTTTTCTTCAAAATTCCCAATTTTCCACAATTTTTAATGTTCAATCTATGCAAAAACCTTGTTTTTAAGTTGGAGTAAGAATGAATCACTTACCTGATGATGCTTCATGAAAATCCCTTATTGAAGCTCCTCAAAACCGCCCACACAAAATGAAATAATGAAGAAATGGACAAGAATCCCGTTTTAAAAACAATCTGCCCAGCACTGCCCTTCTATGCAATCGCATAAAGGCCACCACGATCACATAGGCCAAACCATGCTACCCCAAACTCTGCATTATGCGATCGCACTCTACACCATGCGATCGCACAAGACATTCCCACCTACCTCCCAATTTCCTCCTTCGCGATCGCATACTTCCCACTGCATTCGCACAAGCCAACTTCAGCCCCCCTTCAATTCCTTCTAATCAATCGTATGACAAGGGCTGCAATCACAATGAACCCCCAAAACACCAGAAACAGCAGCAACAAACATGAAGGAAATGATCCGAATTAATCCCGAAATACACCCAGGGCCCCGTCCAATCACACGACTCAGTCCCATAACATCCCACGGACTTGCTCGAGGCTTCAAATCACATCAAACAACGCCGAAACCACGAATTGCACTCAAATCTAAACAATATGAACTTCGAAATTTCAAACTTTTACATCCGATGATGAAACCTACCAAATCACGTCCGAATGTGATTTCGGAAGTTGGAGCAGGTCCGTAATGTCTAATATGACTTGTGTGCAAAATTTGACGTCAATCCGACCCCGATATCAAAATTTCCACTTCCGATCGGAGTTCTCAAAAACCTTCAAATTTCTATATTTAGCCAAATGACTTCAGAATAACCTATGGACATCTGAATTCACTTCCGATCCCGCTCCCAACTCCAGAATCACCATACGGAGCTATTCCTAGGCTTTGAATCCCGAACGAACATCAATAACACTGAAATGCGCTTCAAGCCAAACTTAGGAAATTTCTTCAAAATGCTGACTTCCACAATATACATCGAAACGCTCCCAAATCATTTTATATGAAATATGAAGGTCTGAAATCTGTTGTCTTTCCTCCATCAATCTGTATTTTATTTGCTTAGACCCATTCTATATAAACTTATATGCATGTATATAGAGTAACACATTATGTTTGTTCAGTTTCTCTAAATCTCTGAATTTTACATAAGTATGTCCTAGAACTGTCTGTTATATGACTGTGCAATCAAGGTTTGGGTTGGAAAAATAGCATCCAAAGGGTAATGAACTTAACCTCTAATGGTTAAATTCATCCTATAAAGATGCTTAAATTCTGGTCTGGTTTAGGTTTAAATATCTAAATATTGTTATGAAACAGCACTAGGGTAGATGAATTTGACCCTCTATAATGGTCAAATTCACCCCATATTAGGTGCTTAAAACAGTAGCTTGTCATCCCTTGAGGGTACCAAAATGGGTAACCAACAGTGGCTTGAGAGTAGGGAATCTGAACCCTTCAAATGGTCAGATTCACCTCCTCCAGATTGCCCAAAGAAAAAAAAATCACAGAATAGTTATGAGATGAATAGTACCTTTATGGAGTTGAATCTCACCCCTTTCTATGGTCAGATTCAGTCCATAAAAGGTAAGAACATATTCTGTCAAACCCCTTTATGGTACGACTCATCCTGCAAATGCTTAAGAAACCTATTGTATTACTGTCCTAGCAGCAATTTCGAGACTTGTAGTTAAAAATGCTTTTATTTGTGTCCTTTTGATCAGTAAAGGGACTCAGATGGCAAGTATCTATAGAGATCTAAATTTAGCTTAGTGTGGCATTATGAGATGGAAAGTCTGACCCATTCATGGTCAGATCCACCCAATAATAATGCATAAACAGTTGTAGAGTAATTAGATTATCGTTACAAAGGCATTAGGACATGAATCTGAACCCAATAAATGGTCAGAATCATGTCTAAGAAACGCCTAAGGAATGTGTCTATCAGGTCAGTCGTTTGGTTGTTAACAAGAAATAGCCAGATGAATATGGATTACCAGCTCACACAAAAACAACAATGAATCTACACCATTATTTTGGGTTATATTTACATTTATTATTGAGAATGTACAGTAGAAAACAAGGATGTAATAAATTAATTTTCTTATGCATCAACTGTAAAGAACGGACTGAACTGAAATTACATTTGGTTTATGTTTTTTTGCTATTTTTCATAAATCTAAGTCAGTTGCTTTGTATTTTATGTTGTAAATGTGGATTGGATACTGTATACTATTATTCCAAATTCCTTACTCTTTTTCTGCTAAATCTAGAATTGGGCCAGCTTGATGAAACAACCCACTAAGGTTTAATCAAGTTTAACCCCCTTTAGGCTATCAGGCCATGAGGGAGTAAACAGGCCCAAGGATTAGAGTTATCTGCTTCAAGAATTAATACGATAAAAATAGACATTCAACCCAAAGTATGAGCTTATATCCTAGGTAATCTATATGGAAACCTCCCTGTAAACATCTGCCAGAATTTTGGAATCATGTTATTCCAGTTTTCTATAACTTTCAATATGAATAAGAGTTCGTGATCCAAAATATTTCCAACTTATCTCACACTCTTTGAATTTTTATTTCGAGATAGATGTATGAATATTTGTATTTTAAAATATGTACAAATCCCGATCTTAGATTTGTGTTTAGGCTGTATAAAAACGGGCAGAAACTGCAAAGTATGAATTGGTAAAACCTGTTTATGCCCTGCTATTTTTAAGATTACAAAGTCCTCACAAAGGACAATAAATAGTTCTAGCTTACCAATTCAATAACTAAAAACAGTAAATAAGTTGTTTGTATGCTTATAAGCCTAGGAACGAACCCAAACACTCATCCTTAGGCTAGCTAACTTAGTCTTAGACAATTTAGAACACATATCTATCCTTTAGTCCAAAAATACTTCTCTTAGACTGAAAATTACCAAACTTAGAGAATAATCGACAATTGCTTCAAATAAGCATTTAACTCAAAACAATAATAAAAATCAACATGTTGTAAATTGCAGGTGCATTTCATGTGGCGCATTTACAATGTGTCCAAAAAAAAAATAACAAGTGCACGTCATCGTGACTTGTTTTAAAATAATTCCATAAATATTAAAAGCGGCTAAAAAGTGAAAAAGGCTAAAATACACAATAGGTTTAAAAATATGTAAATAATCAGATAATTTAGGCCAAATATTAATAGTTAAGCGACCTTGCTAGAACCACGGAACTCGGGAATGACTAACACCTTCTCCCGGGTTAACAAAATTCCTTACTCAGATTTCTGGTCGCAGAAAAATTAAAACAGAGTCTAAATTTCCTCAGTTTGGGATTTTAAAATAACACGGTGTCCCGGAGCATCGTCAAAAATCCGGGTGGCGACTCTGAAAACTAAAATAAATCCCAAATCTGAATAATGTCACTTAAAGTGGAAAAACTCCATTACTACCCTTCATTAATCGGGGGGAGGAGGAAAAAGGAGTTGTGATAGCTTGGCGACTCTGCTGGGGATCGAACCCAGAATGTCTGGTTCAGGTTTCAAGAATTCGAGCTTAGAATAACTGTTGTATTTGGCCTTATTATCTGATTTTACATATTTGAACCTATTATGCTAAATGCTGCTTTTACCGCTTTGATATTATCTGAACTATATATAAAATGTGCCGAAACCCTCTTCTCTCTGAGTCTTCTAAATCATCTAGGAAGTGTGCACTTCGTGTGACTTCTTTTCTGTTAGAGTCATATCCAAATTTTAGAACGAGGTTCGGATAAGTTGCAAAGCCGGCGAAGCTTCTGTAATCCCGGTACGCTGCCCCAACCTCGGCTCGAGCTGTCCGCTCGGGTAAGCCTGGTCTAGAACAAAACCCCAGATTTAAACCTAGAATAACAAAACCTCATGCCGGATCCCTAGTAGGAACGCTTATTTGCATCATGTGCATTTGACTTAGGGGACTCAACACAGGGGTTGGGTCCGTCTAGGACAGGTGTACCTGAAATAAAAGACTACCCTGATGCATTTTATTTGCTACGTATGCATTTATTTTTCACACCTTGTGTATCGACCAGCTAAAAAAAAAATGATGAGCAGAAAAACCAAGAGTGAGGAAGAATAGAGAATTTACCCTATTTTGGAAAGTCCTCATATTTATCCCGAAACGCTACCAAAATTTCTAATAAATAAATAAATAAAATATGCAAAAACAAAATGAGTGAGTGTACATTTTTTTAGTTAATTAAAATTTTTTCCCGAACTACGCTTTGTTTGATTCTCACTGTTGTGGGATACGTAGGAAACCCTCAGCAGGTCCAACTCCATTCTTTTTTTTTAAAAAATCAAACAAATATAGCCTTAAATAAAATCAGGTGACGCCATTATAGCCTAATCGCCCAAGTGGGGCGCCGGAAGGCCATTTGGCAAGAATGTCCACCTATGTTTTTAAATTTCGACCCAATTCGCGAACACTGCTTTAAAAAGTCCGTATTCGCAAAGGTGGTCCATTGTCTTTAAGACTTTTGCCCAAAATGACACTTTTCGAAAAACAATTCTGTTGTCTTAATAAAAAGAACGAATGTGCAGGATGAATACAGTTGAAAACATTCCCTTCAAAGCAGTCGAGGAAATCCCTCTGGGAATCCATATGTGGTGGAGCAACATGATGGAGACTAGTAAAAAGTCCGTTATAAAAGCTTTAGGGGGACTTACTGGCCTTTTAAATATCAAGCCGAGGTTGGACATCGTCGAAGCTCTAATACCGTTCTGGGATCCCGCCCACAATGTATTCCATTTTCCGGACTTTGAATTAACACCCACACTGGAGGAAATAGCGGGGTATGCTGGTCTCAATGACAAACTCAGAAGTCGGTACCCAGGGCGGTGAGTCCCCACAAGTTTCTGGACCTGTTGAACATTAGATCGGATGTCCAAGACCCATATTTGTCCGAAGGCTTCTGCACTTTCTACTTTCTTTACAGACGTTATAGAGATCCCCAGGGTTACGAGGATAACAACACTGGTCTAACTCACAATGATCAGGCTAAATGGGAAGCCCGCCGGGGGATAGCTTTTGTGGTAGCTTTCTTGGGCACCTTGATATGACAAAGAAGCGACGGATGCATAGACATAGGACTTGTGGGAATGGCAGACTTCATGATGAAAAAGTCTAATGGCACATTGTTACCAATTGTCTTAGCGGAGATATATCGTGCTATGACAGTTTGCCAATCTGGGGGAAAATTCTTCGAGGGGTGCAACCTGCTCCTACAAATCTGGCTGATTGAACACCCTTCTTCCTCAAAAATTTCACAAAACAGTTGTAAAACACGCATCTCAACAGCAACACAAAACAATCCGCTATAAGTGAATAATTCGAACTCACGACTTTCGATCATCGCCCCGTGAGTTCTTAAAAGTATAGAATGAATTACCATGAATTTACAGGAGAAAAAATGGATGAAAGATACAATAAACTTACCTTACTTGTTGGATAACTCAGCCTTTATCTTGGTTCTTCAAACTCTAGGTTTTACACCCAATTATAACTTGAAAGAGAGAAAAAATTAATTAGGGTTTGTGGATAATTTCTGGGAGGAAGTTTGTAGGGGTTTAGGTCTGGTTATTTGTGATATATAATGAGGGTTATATTTCAGGAGATAAGCCTTTAACTGGGATCTTTGGCCAACCCGAAATTTCCTCTTTTTGGGCACTCATTTAACTAAGTAGGTGACATACCTGCTTGTCACCCAGCAGCCTGTGCAGTCTCGCAATATTACATATATCGCTCTACTCCGATATCGTATTGATAAATGGTTTAATGCATTGGAAACTAGACTCATAAGTGTTCAGTTTGGTGGGTATATCACCCCATAAGTCCAAGTAAATTTGTATAAAAGCTTAGTAACATTTGACCTAAAGCTTAAATAAAATTATGAACATAAGTTGCGACAACTTTTGTCGACTTTTATTTCATAACTCGTTTGACTTCAATACTTATGATACAGATATTATATAATTCAAATAAATTAAAACATGACCTCTTGATAATATTAAGCACCAATAGTATTGACTTCTTATCATCTCAAATATAATCTCTTCTAAGATTAGGTCGACTAACTTATGGCATGAACCAGCGTACCTGAATATGGGTTGTAACACGAGTATCATCATATTCCAGGATATTGGGAATGGGATGAAGATGTACTTGATGGAAGCCAAAAAATCATAAGTAAAACAATGATTTATGATGATGTCTATGCCTCACTTTTCACTTATGATCAGAACTCTAACATTTTGCAAGCATTTTGCGAGGCTTGGTTCCTCAAGACGAACACGCTTCTTACATCAGCGAAGGAACTGTCTATATCTCTTTGGGACTTACATATCCTTGGAGGTCTCCGCATTACAGGTTCTCCGTACGAAGAAATGGTACCTGAGACAAGAGAACTCATCGGTTCGGACGATAAACAGATGAGATTTATTCCTCGATCTTGCAAGTATTTATTTGCTACCTTCCATCACCTTAAGGAAGCTACGGGTATTAACCAAAAGGTCCCTTTGAGCAAGTGGAAAAGTTTTTGGTATAAAAAAGGTTTAATGTATAAACCTTCCCCACTTTGAAAAAATAAGAAATCAACGCGCCTAAAGTCGACACATAATCCTAACCGGAGTTATTTCCGAGACAACTTGGTGGTCGAGTGATCAAGAAGCTATATTATCCAAGCTTAAGGTGAGGGCTGACAAGAAAGATGAAACATATATAACAACATTCTTATCAGCTTGGCTATGTTCTTTTGTGTCCCCTATAAGGCAGAAAACTTCATTCATCCCGAGTATTTTAAGATGGCAAGCATGATGGCAAGCAGGCGAAAGATTAGCCTTACGGTCCTAGTTTTGGCGAGTATTTATCATGGTTTGAATAAGATTTTGTGTTCTTCCCAACATGATCAGGTCAAAGTTTGTTTTCCCATCCATTATGTTTACGGTTGGCTTTCAAATTACCTCAAAACCCATTATCCACTTGCTAAGGGCCGGTCTGTCCCTTTGATGGTGGCATACTCAGGAGAGGGAGCTGCGAGGTACTTCGACGACAAGGATGCAAGAAAACACATCCACAATGGGGAGGATATAGTTCTGACACCAACAATGTTAGCCAATTCTCGTCCTTATTATTATGTGGATAACGATCACCTTTCTTTAATGGACTCAATATCTCAAACACGGAAGTCCATATAGTTGATTTTCCAAGCCGATCAAAGACAGAAGGCTTGTTAGAAGCGGCAGATTCACCTTCTACAGTGATATAGCCCTTTATGACCACTTTAACTTATTCTTTCAATTTTCTATTAGCGCTTCCCAGATATTAATGGTTGTTAAATGGTGATGGTAGCTTAGACCTCATTCTCATGACTGATTCTTGTTTGATTTTTCATTAATTTGTGGCATACCCTCTTTGTTGTTATCGTAGTAAAGTTGATATATTACTATGTTTATAACTTTGTGAATCAAATACAACACATGAAATAGAAATCTAAATTACATTCGTCAGTTCTTCTCAATTCTCATCATAACCGTATAAAAGAAAATTGCCTCAAGAAAATGAAATGTAGACGTGTCAATTAGCTATCCATAAACAACTTCTCCCCCATGCACTAAGAAATATGGGTGGATGAAAGCAGTTTTATGGTTCATAATAAGTTGATTTGCAGGTTCTTAGTGGTGTGTCCGATGTTCAATGTATCTCAACTTCCAATTTTTGTCATGCTTGTTTAGAAATTCAAGCAGATGATAGTATCGTTTTATACTTTTCCGAAACAAAAGGGCAGAAATTTAGTCTCATATCCTATTTAACTTTTGTTTTTGTTCTCCTCTTTGCAGAAACTGCTTCGAGCTTCAGCACTATTTGCAGGTTCCATCATTTTAATGTGCCAGTATGGTGATCTCATGGCTATCTGAGGAGCCATGGATATACATTCTCAAGGTCATGTTCCCTGTTCGATGAGGACCTAAAATCTCTGATCACCCCCTTTTCTAAGTATGAAAGAAATCCTATGTTAGAAAATAGGGTATTGTTTTTTATATTGAATTTCCTCAATGTCTCATTTATGGAGTCTATTCTGCTGATAGTCACTTTTTATTCTAAATTTTCGTTTTTATCAGCCATCTATTACTTGAACTCTGTTTTTTGTACTAATTAGTATCAATTAGTAGATTGCTTTCAGCACTGTGGGCGTAAAAGAGGGAGCCTTTTGTTTAATTATGCAAAAGAGTTGGAAAGATTGCAACTAGAAAATTATCTATTTGGGAGCTTTTTTTTTTTCAAATTTTGTTTTTAAATATCTATCTATTTTTAGATTTTAACCATATTTAGTAGATTTCAAAAGAAAATCTTCGACTCCCAAAAACAAATTTAGAGTAGTTTTTGAAGTTTTATTCTCATAAAACTTCAAATTCTTTTAAAATAAAATGAATATTCAAACACAATATCTAATTTTCCAAAATTAGTTTTCCTATGTTGTTTCGCACGTCTCTAGTTTTACATGTTAGCCGAATTAATGTACTTTGTGCTTTTACATACTTCTTCCTCATTAGAAATAGAAAAAACAGGTTAAATAAGACATTTACTTCTCATTAGACCTATTTCTTAATTTGTGTTTCAAGTGATATTCCAAACATGAAAGATTATATATATATAAAAGCCAAAAAGAATTAATGGAATAAACCAGTTCTAGTCCCAATTCATTCCAAAGAACAACACAACAACATACAATAATACTAGCACCGAAAATGTACTTAGAAGAAGAGTATATAGAACATGAGGAGAAATACACACAAAAAATATAAGACCAACATGTAATGTTTAATTTTAAAAAAATGGAGTTTATATAAAATCTAAGATAATTTTTGAACATATAAGACGAGAAAATTTGAATAGGATGTGATTTTAGTTTTACATGGCTAATAAAGATTATAGGAGTATAGAACTTTATATTTTCTGAACAAGACAATTTTAACCTTTTTAATTATTTTTCTACTTCAAAGAGGTATTTGAATCATGATTATAAGTGAATACATGACTTGTACCTAAGAATATAAAATTTATGCAACATTCCAGACATATTGTGAGTGACACGCAAAATGCCTATCGCGGTCGAAAATGTGTAGCAATTGAAGAGGATAGGAAGTTTTTAAGGTAGTGTGAAAAGTTGTAATTACCCTCTTTGTATGAGTTAAATGACAACAAGCAATCATGGGCAGATTCATAGGGTAAAATGCGAAGCACGTGAACCCATGATATCTTCGCAAAATTATATATTTTATGTACATATTTTCTAAAATTGGTATAATATTAACTGTCGGCACCCATGCTCCAAGAAGGTTGAATTATGCACTTGTCTGAAAGTTGGGTTATTTACCAAGAGGTAGAGGGATCAATCCCCACTCAATAAATTTTTTTCTCTGAAATTAATAGTACACTCTTGTACTAGAAATCCTAGATCTGCCTCGGAAAGCAACGATGTCAAATATGAAATCTTTTTTCACCTTTCTTTATGTAGAAATTTAGTCATGAATATAGACATGTATGAAAATTTAAAATCTTTTTAACCTGTTAGATGATGTATTTCATTAATAGATTGGTTAACATGCATGCATTGTGTTCTTTAGTCATCAGAATCAAACAATATATATTGGATCTTTTATTTCTTAGATTTATATGGTATATATAATCTCGACATTTCTCTTCCTACCTAAAATAAAACATATTGATGAACAAAAGAAATGACAAATCAGGTCAAGAAAAATCTCATAATAAACCTCTTAAATTTTAGTACTTTGTGCAATTCTTCTTTCGCAATGCTGAATGAATGCACCAAAAGAAAGCAAGGTTGCCAAAATCATCAACTCCTTGCCAAGAAATGAGCAAAATATCCAAAACACTATTTCAACCTATTAAAGGAGTAAGAAATTGATCTCCATTAATCACTCGATGACTCTTTGATGAGAATACTGTAGAATCCCGTGTCTAAACCCTTTTCAGGCACACCATTTTCCAATTCAGCAAAAAGTGCCAAGTTCATTCTTATAGTTTTCGAATGTAGAATATAAACAACTTGTTGATATAAAAATACTAAGAAAAATTCAAGAAATGAGGAGGATCAATGAAGATGAACAAAGGAAAAACAAATAAAAGGATCATCATAGGACAAAAAATTTTCGATTG
>MDKI01219591.1:0-55612 GCA_005239505.1 Nicotiana paniculata | reverse complement strand
GCGAGGGCACTTGAGTGGGATAAATTCCATGGTTGTAAGATGGCATGTCCGTCCCATCCATGAAACCTGCCATATCATCATCAATATCATCCGCAGGAGCCTCAACGCCCCCTAGCTGGGGACCACCTCCTCTCCTACAACGACTACGTCGTCTGGCACAACCAGGTCGTCGGGCGCCACTAGACCGTGGGATACCACGACCTCGCTGGTACTGCGTTGGGTCTATGTAATCAGCCTCGTGTGCCAAACGCTGATCCGATTGGGCTCGCTGCAGTGTCTGAG
Source organism: Nicotiana paniculata (assembly GCA_005239505.1). Taxonomy (NCBI): domain Eukaryota; kingdom Viridiplantae; phylum Streptophyta; class Magnoliopsida; order Solanales; family Solanaceae; genus Nicotiana; species Nicotiana paniculata. Next base: position 55,330 of record MDKI01219591.1, on the reverse strand, counting down.
TAGCCATATCCATGAATCGCTGACTACATTGTTGCATGACCACAGGATCGTGGACATAACTCTGCATCTGCTGCCCCATGTGATAGACGTTATGCAATCCAATCGCCTGCACAAAGTAAAAAATATAAACTACATATTTGGCACAAAATTACAGGTATATAATTAATAATAATAGAAAACATACCAGGGCCTCGTGTCTCCCGGCGTATAGGACGTATCGACCGTGTGGCGGATGAACTGGGTTCCCGACAATAAGTCGGGTAACAGTACGGTACCATGCCATATAATTCTGAATAGAACAAAACTGGGGAGGTGGGATCAAGTCACCTCGCCTGTCCCAAATACCCAACTGCTCTTCAAGCCATGCCGTAAATGTGTCGTCCACCCTGGACCGATCATCCCTCTCAAAGTGTCTGGCATGCCATGTAGGCGGAGTCGGTATAGGCTGCGGCAGGCCAAACTGACGACATACTCGCTCGGAGGCATGATGCTCAACAATATCGAGGCATACGATCGGGACAGAAGACATCCAAATCTGTCAGCCAAACCTGCAATACGCTGGCAGGGTATCTAACAGATCATCGCTGTACGGAGTCCAAATGAACTATCAAATAAGAACACACACCGTTAGTAGGCGCATAACTACGTTAATCTATACCAGGTAAGTTTATTTAGATATTCACCTGTGCGTCGTCCAGTAGATCCAAAACATCCCTGCAGAGGGGGAGATTATGATGGGCATCATAATCTCGTGCAAGAGCACGACGCACAACCCACCTCCAGGCTAGAGGAAGCTCCGGAATTTCTACATTAGCCGGTAGCTGTGGTAGTGGTGGCTGAAACTGCAGAAATCGCTCCCATGCCCAAACCTAACATAAAAAGTTGACTTAAAGTATAAGAATAACTATAACTAGGTACAATTGCAACTAATGGACATATTATGGAGGTATGTTATCACCTGTAGAAGCGGCAGAAAGCCACAAACATCTCTCTGTGTGCCGATAGAAGCCCGACACAAATGCCTGTACAGGAATGAAAGGACAGCACCACCCCAACTGTACGTGGATGTAGTCTCGAACCTATCAATATGGTGCAGAAAATGGAGGCTCACTAGGTTTCCCGAAGTGTTCGGGAATAACCCACCAAGTATAACGAGCAATAACAGCCTCGTATATCGTACCACATCCACCTCCTCTGACTCGTCAGTGATAGTATGGTGGATCTCCTCCAGGTGCGCTATAATGGAGGTCAACTGCAGACGGCTGGACCCAGACCCGACCGCCAGTTCCACAGGCCTGAAACCAGTGAGCCTCTCCAGATAATCCCAATAGGCCTGCCGCTGATAATATCTCATGTTATACAACATCAAAACTGGCAAGCCATCAACTGGCAGGCCATATAGAATCTCGGCGTCCTGAAGGGTGATGGTGGCCTCGCTATCAGCTACCAGTGTAAGATACTTAAACTAAAGTATTTATACGCTACAATACTACACATTACTACGCTACAAGGCACTACATTTTACTACGCTACAAGGGTCTACATTTTACTACGCTAAAAAGGTCTAGATTTTACTACGCTAAAAATAATGTAAACTAAACATGAACAACAAATAAATTTAATTACTAATAAAATACAAAACGACATGAAACACATATATATAAAAATAATTATTAAGTCCGGAAAATTTTAACATACTAGTTTCGCCAAAAAAAAAACACAAAATGAACCGGATAAATTTAACACAGTAGTTTCGCAAAAAAATAACAAAAAATAAAATAGAACACATACAAATTAAAAAAATATGCATTATTATTAAAGTTTCAACATATAATAAAATGAAATACCTCGAATAAATTGAAGTTTTGACTCCGAAAATATGTATCAACAACAATACAATGCTCTACTCGAAAGTGGGACCAAAACTCTTCAATTTTTATGTGACGGGGGGGACCCAATTTTTTTTTTTTTTTTTTTAAAAATGGGCAGAATCGGGGCTGGGGAACCAAATGAAAAAGAAGTATATTAAAAAATGGGGGAAGAAGGAGGAGGGGGAGTTCTTAAAGACGACGGCACATTTACCTATACAAATAGGTATAACGCCACATACTATGGCGTTATACTTGTGTCAGACAAATTCAGTATGTATAACGCCATAGTATGTGGCGCTATACACTAACGGCACAATTACCGTTAGTGTATAGCGCCACATACTTTGGCGTTATACATAATTCAGTTCTATATTTGTTTTGGACTTATTTTGGTTCTATTTGTCCAAATTTATCTTACTTGGGTTCCGGACTCATATTTATTTGATAGTACCACTTTGCAGGGGTTGCTTTAAAGCTGTTATTGGTCTGTTTACATATGTGCAGTTTGAAATTTGTGGCGTGCAACGAACTTATCGGCGGGATCATGATGGTGCCTAACACAATACTTGCTAGGCAAATAGATGTTAGAAATTAATTAACCATTTTTTTTTCGAACATTTACTTAGATACAACAAGACAATTTAAAATAAACTAAATCCAATAATTTCCAATGCATTCCTTCACGGATAAAATAATAAATGAATTAATAAACTGACTCACGAACTAAATATATAACTATGACGCTAACCTAGGGTCTAGTGTCACAATTCACGAACTACTAAGAATACTACAAATGATGGGCTGAAAGAAATAATGTATCTGTTTTGAGTGTAATAAAACAGTCTCTATAAAACTAAAATAAGACTCCAAGAATTTGCGGATGCCAGCAGATCTACCTCATGTCTCCGAATGATGATATCGGCTACTAGGATCTCCTAACGCTGGCCGGTACCTGGATCTGCACAAAAGAGTGCAGAATGTAGTATCAGTACAATCGATCCCATCTACTGAGTAATCGCCGAGCCTAACCTCGGCGAAGAAGTGATGAGGCTAGGACAAGACACCACATAAAACCTGGACACCGAAAACATGCTAATAGAAAATAATGGCAATTAAAGAATGCAACCATCAACTAATGGGAAGGGAGCATGCGACGGGGAATTTTTCCTTCTCTTTTTTTTCATAAGGAATGGGGATAACAATAAGACAAGCACAGACAATGATAAAAAATAATATCAGCAATTAATAATAGAAATGGAACTTGCACGGCACCACTTTTCGTGCTTTTACTCTTAGCCTCACCAAATAATAAATAGAATACACGGCATCACTTTTCGTGCTTTTACTCTCATCCTCACCATATTATAATTAAGAATGCACGACATCATCAATTATTTCTTAAAGGAATCAAATTTAATGAAACTTTATGATTTTCCCATGTTTTCTTATCCAAATACAAAAATCGACCCCGGGTCCGCTTGGTCTAAACTCGAGGTTCGGACCAAAACCCGATTATCCAATCTCCCTTGAGCCCGGAGAATCCGACTTCAATTCGAGGTCCAATTCCCCAAATTTTGAAATTCCTAAGTTCTAAACAAAAACCAAATTTTTACCATGAAAACTCTAGAATTTTGGTTGTAATCTTGTTAAAAGTTGTTAAGGAATGAAAGGAATTAGTTAGCGATCTCTTACTAATGATTTGGAGAAGTTTGGATCTTTGGAAAATCATCTGTGGAGGTTTATGGTTTGAGGGAACTGAAAAATAAGTGAAAAACCCGTCAAAAATATGATATAACAGGTTGCGGGTCTCGCATTTGCGAATTGGAGTTCGCATTTGCGAACCCTGGGGTTTCTGGGGTTTTTCACAAATGCGATAAAAAAATGTCGCATTTGCAACCCAAGACCTTGCAAATGCGAGATCTAACGTTGGTCGTTGACTTCGCAATTGCGAAGCCCGATCTCGCATTTGCGAGATCTGAGGCCTGCAACACAAGATGTTCAGCTGTTGGGGTATTTTTCTAAGTCTAGACACTCCGTAGCCTACCCGAAGCTCACTCGAGCCCTCGGGGCTCCAAACCAAACATGCACACAAATCTAAAAATATCATATGGACTTGCTCGTGCGATTAAATCATCAAAATCTACATATTTAACCTCAAAACTCAAGATTTCTTCAAGAACACTCAAATTTCTAACTTTTTAACCGGATGCCCGAATTACATCAAATCAACTCCGATTCTCATGAAATTTCACAGATAGGACTTAAATATTATAATGAACTTGTTCCGGGCTCCAGAACCAAAATACGGGGCCCTATATCATCAATTTCACATATTATTTCATTTCTTTATTTCTTGAATCAACCAGCAGAACAATTTTAAGGCTAAGGATCTCGGAATTCAATTCCGGGCATACGCCCAAGTCCCATATTTTACTGCGGACCTCCCTAGATCGTCGGAACGCAGATCGGGGTCCGTTTACTAAAAATGTTGACCAAAGTCAACTAAAACCAAATTTTAACTCTAGAAATTACCATTTTCACATTTTCACATAAAAGCTTTCCGGTTTCACGGCTGGACTGCGCACACAAATCGAGGTAATTAAAATTAGCTTTTTATGGCTAGTAAGCCTATAATTAAGTCTGATTTCATAAAATTACCCATTGGGTCATCACAATCTCCACCTCTAAAACACACGTTCGTCCTCGAACGGACATAGAAAATTACCTGAATTGGCAAACAAGTGGGAATATTTACTCTGCATGTCCGATTCAGACTCCCAAGTAGCTGCCTCAACAGGCTGACCCCTCCACTGCACTCGAACAGAAGGGTAACTCTTTGATCTCAACTGACGAACCTGTCCAATTGGACAGAGCTGAGGTATAACACGTGGGACGGGTCACCATGATATCTCCGGAGCATAGATACATGAATTACCCGATGAACTGAGGATAACCCTGGAGGCAACGCAAGTCTATAAGCTACCTCCCCCACTGTATCAAGAATCTCAAATGGCCCGATATACATAGGGCTCAACTTACCCTTCTTCCCAAATCTCATAACACCTTTCATGGGCGATACCCGAAGTAATACTCTCTCTCCAACCATGAATGCCACATCCCGAACCTTAAGGTCGGCGTAAATCTTTTGCCTACACTGAGCTGCACGAAGTCGATCCTGTATAATCTTGACCTTATCTAAGGTCTCTTGAACTAAGTCTGTACCTAATAATCGAGCCTCTCCCGGATCAAACCATCCAACTGGTGATCTACATCGTCTACCATATAATGCCTCATAAGGAGCCATCTGAATGCTCGACCGATAACTATTATTATAGGCAAACTCCGCTAACGGCAAGAAAAGATCCCAAGAACCTCCAAAGTGAATAACACAAGTGCGGAGCATATCCTCCAAAATCTAAATAGTAAGCTTGGATTTCCCCTCCATCTGAGGATGAAATGTGGTGTTCAACTCAACTCGGGTACCCAACTCTCGCTGAACTGCCCTCCAAAAGTGTGAGGTAATCTGCGTACCTCGATCAGAAATGATAGACACGGGCACACCGTGATGGCGAATAATCTCTCGAATATATATATATCTCTCCCAACCGCTCCGAAGTGTAAGTACTTGTCACTGGAATGAAATGTGCTGATTTAGTCAACCTATCCACAATAACCCAATCAACTTCGAACTTCCTCTGAGTTCGTGGGAGTCCAACAACGGAGTCCATAGTGTTACGCTACCACTTCCACTCTGGAATGTCTATTTGCTGAAGTAAACCACCAGGTCTCTAATGTTCATATTTCACCTGTTGGCAATTCAAACAACGAGCCACATAAGCAACAATATCATTTTTCATCCTTCGCCACCACTAGTGCCGCCGCAGGTCCTAGTACATCTTAGTAGCACCCGAGTGAATAGAATACTTAAACTTGTGAGCTTCTTCAAGAATCAACTCACGAAGGCCATCAAAGTTAGGCACACATATACGACCCTGCATCCTCAAAACACCATCATCTCCAACTATAACCTTCTTGGCACCACCGTGCCGAACTGTGTCCCTAAGGACCATCAAGTGCGGATCATCATCATGCCGATCTCTGATGCGCTCGAATAAGGAAGACCGAGCAATTGTACAAGCTAGGACATGGCTGGGCGAGATATCCAACCTCACGAACTGATTAGCCAATGTCTGAATATCTAAAGCTAACAGTCTCTCACCAACTGGAATAGATGCAAGGCTGCCCATACTTACTACTTTCCTACTCAATGAATCGGCCACCACATTGGCCTTCCCTGGATGATACAATATAATGACGGCATAATCTTTCAATAACTCTAACCATCTCATTTGTCTCAAATTAAGATCCTTTTGCTTGAACAAGTACTGAAGTCTACAATGATCCGTGTAAACCTCACATGGAACACCATAAAGATAGTCCCTCCATATTTTCAATGCATGAATAATGGCTGCCAACTCTAAGTCATGTACAAGATAATTCTTCTCATGAGTCTTTAACTGCCGATATGCATATGCTATCACCCTGCCCTCCTGTATTAATACCGCTCCCAACCCAACACGGGAAACATCATAATACACCGTGAAAGATACTGAACCTGATGGTAACACCAACACCGGTGCTAAAGTCAAGGTGGTCTTGAGCTTTTGAAAGCTCGCCTCACACTTGTCCGACCATTTAAATGGAGCACTTTTCTGAGCCAGTCTCATCATCGGGGCTGCTATAGACGAGAACCCTTCCACAAAACGACGGTAGTATCCCGCCAAACCCAAGAAGCGCCTGATTTTCGTGGCTGAAGTGGGTCTAGGCCAGTTCTTGACTGCCTCTATTTTCTTAGAATCTACCTGAATACCCTCTGATGATACGACGTGACCCAAGAAAGCTACTGAGTCTAACCAGAACTCACACTTTGAAAATTTTGCATACAACTGATTATCTCTCAAAGTCTGGAGTGTTATACGGAGGTGTTGTTCATGCTCCTCCCGACTGTGGGAGTATACAAGAATATCATCAATGAACACGATTATGAAGGAATCTAGATAAGGCTTGAAAACACTATTCATCAAATCCATAAAGGCTGCTGTGGCATTAGTCAAGCCAAAAGACATCACCAAAAATTCATAGTGCCCATACCTTGTTCAAAAGGCTGTTTTAGGAACATCAGACACCCTAATCTTCAACTGATAGTAACCCGATCTCAGATCAATTTTCGAAAACACACTAGCACCCTGAGCTGATCAAATAGATCGTCAATTCTCGGTAATGGATACTTATTCTTGATAGTAACTTTATTCAACTACCGGTAATCTATACACATTCTCATCATTCCATCCTTCTTCTTTACAAACAAAATAGGTGCACCACAGGGCGAGACACTAGGTCTAATGAAACCCTTATCAAGCAGGTCTTGCAACTGCACTTTCAATTCTTTCAACTCCGGTGAGGCCATCCGGTATGGAGGAATAGAAATGGGCTGAGTGCCCGGAGCCACAACAATGCAAAAATCAATATCTTTGTGGGGTGGCATCCCCGGCAGGTCTGCCGGAAACACCTCGGTAAACTCATGAACAACAGGCACTGAAACTATCGAAGAAACCTCATCATTAGAATCACGAAATTGAACCAAATAAGCCAAACACCCCTTCTCGACCATGCGACGAGCTTTGGTATAATAAATCACTCTATTGGGAGAGTGACCAGTAGTCCCTTTCCATTCTATCTGAGGTAATCCCGGCAAAGCTAGAGTAACTGTCTTAGCGTGACAGTCCAAGATGGCATAGTAAGGTGACAATTAATCCATGCCCAATATGACATCAAAATCGACCATGTCAAGAAGCAAAATGTCTACACTAGTTTCAAGACCCTCAATAATCACTACGCATGAACGATGTACACGATCTACAACAATTGCACCCCCACCGGCGTATACACATAAACATGGACACTCGAGGAATTGTGGGCACAACTAAATACGAAGCGAAATAGGATGACACATAAGAATAAGTAGACCCCGGATCAAACAAAACTGAAGCACCTTTATTACAAACTGAAATGATACCTATGACAACTACATCGAAGGACTCCGCCTCGGGTTTGGCTGGAAATGCATATAATCGGGGCTGGGCTCCACCACCCTGAACCATGTCTCTGGGAGGACCTCCGGTAGGCGTACCTCCACCTATAGCGGGCTGGCCTCCACCCCTAGCGGCCTGACCTCCACCTCAAACAATTTGTCCTCTAGCTATAGCTACTTGACCCCTACCCCTGGCTGGTTGGGCAGGCGGTGCTGGAACTATAGCACGAGAATTCTGATACTGAGAATTATCCGACGCGCGAGGATAATATCTGGCAATGTGCTTCGGGTCGCCACAAATGTAACAAGACCTCGGCTGCTGAGACTGTTGGCCGGCGAACTGACCCTGCCAATCAGTATAACCACCCTGAACACTTTGGAGAGGAGGTGCACTGATAAGAGCTAATGGTGCATTATAGACTGGCTGAGTAGAAGGAGGCATATAAGAACCGCGACCACCTGAGGTACCATATGAAGCCTGAAGTGCTGAATGGAATGGCCTGGAAGAATGGCCTCTGCTGAAACTAATCTCACCTCCAGATGAGGCACCACTAAAACCACCGGAATGGCAAGGCCCCTTGTCTGATCAATAACCTCCCATCCTAAGAACCGACTCAATCCTCCTGGACACATTAGCCACATCCTGAAAAGAAATCTCAGTCCCTGTCTCTTTGGCCATTTGGAACCTAATGGGCTGAGCAAGGCCCTCAATAAATCTCCTAACCCTCTCCCTCTATGTGGGCAATAAAAGAATAGCATGCCGATCCAAATCCACAAAGCAATTCTCATATTGTGTAACTGTCATGCCGCCCTGCTAAACTGACGACGCTTCTCTCCTGGTAGTGATAGGAAAAAAATTTCTCCAAAAAGAGGTGAGAAAACTGATCCCAAGTCAAAGCAGGCGACCAACTGGTCTAGTCAACCAATATCCCTCCACCATTTGAAAGGCAGCAAAATCGACCCCATTGGTCTCCAAAATACCCATATTCCGAAGTACCTCATGACAACTATCCAGATATTCCTGAGGATCCTATGAAGTAGCACCACTGAAGTGAACAGGGAAAAGCTTGATGAACCTGTCCAATCTCCACAAAGCATCAGAAGTCATAGCTGCCCCCTCAGCAATCGGGGCTGCAACAACTGTCTGAACTACCCCAACTTGGGTTGGCTGCTAGGGTCTGAATCTGAGGGGTGTGGGTAACCGGAGTCTGGACCCCTCCTCCAGCCTGAGATGTGGTTGCTACAAGAGGGAGTGCGCCAGTCTGGGATACACCCTCCATAAGGACCACTAATCGGACCAAAGCATCCTGAAGCACCGAGGTAGAAATAAACCCCTCTAGGACTGCAGCTGGTCCAGCTGGAACGGTATGAGCTGGAGCCCCCCATCAATCACAATATGGGGCTCCGCAGCTGGAGCTGTTTTCTGAGCAGTAGGTTGTGTCCTGCCCCTGCCTCGGCCCCTAACGTGGCCTCGACCTCTGCCCCTAATAGGAGTTGCTATTGCTGGAAGACCGGATTGTTGGTTAGCAGAAGAGGAAGGACGTGTTCTCACCATCTCGAGAGAATAGAAGAGTTCAATCAGTATTTTGAGATATCAAGAATCGCACGACAGAGTAGAAATAAAAACTGAGTTTGTTCCTAACTTCATAGCCTCTGAGAGACAAGTACAAACGTCTATGTACCGATCCTTTAGTCTCTATCAATTATGTTCGTGAATTGTGAGACCTGTGCAACCTAGAGCTCTGATACCAACTTGTCACGACCCAAATTCCCAACCCGGGGGATCGTGATGGCGCCTAACACAATACTTGCTAGGCAAGCCAATGTTAGAAATTAATTAACCATTTTCTGTCGAACATTTACTTAGACACAACAAGACAATTTAAAATAAACTAAATCCAATAATTTCCAATGCATGCCTTCACGGATAAAATAATAAATGAATGAACAAACTGAGCTACGAACTAAATATATAACTATGACGCTACCCTAGGGTCTGGTGTCACAATTCACGAACTACTAGGAATACTACAAATAATGGGTTGAAAGAAATAATGTATTTTTTTTAGTCTAATAAAACAGTCTCTATAAAACTAAGAGAAGACTCCAGGAATCTGCGAATGCCAGCAGATCTACCTCGTGTCTCTGAATGATAATATTGCTATTAGGATCTCCTAACACTGGCCGGTACTTGGATCTGCACAAAAGAGTGCAGAGTGTAGTATTAGTACAACCGACCCCATGTACTGAGTAAGTGACGAGCCTAACTTCGGCGAAGTAGTGACGATGCTAGGACAAGACACCATATAAAACCTAGACATCAAAAACATGCTAACAGGAAATAATGGCAATTAAAGAATGCAACCAGCAATTAATGGGAAGGGAGCATGCGATGGGGAATTTTTCCTTCTCTTTTTTTTCATATGTAATGGGGATAACAATAAGATAAGCACAGACAGTGATCAACAATAATATTAGCAATTAATAATAGAAATGGAACTTGCACGGCATTACCCTTCGTGCTTTTACTCTCAGCCTCACCAAATAATAAATAGAATACACGACATCACCCTTCGTGCTTTTACTCTCATCCTCACCAGATTATAATTAAGAATGCATGGCATCACCCTTCGTGCTTTACTCTCTTTCTCGCATTATAAATAAATCACGCACGACATCACCCTTCGTGCTTTACACTCTTCCTCTCAATATGATTAAGTCATGCACGACATCACCCTTCGTGCTTTACACTCTTCCTCACAATATAATCAAATCATCAATAACATAAAAAAAGGATTTCACAAGAAACAATATTTCCTCATAATTTCTATCACCATATAATATTTCAATCTCAACTCAATGTTCTTAACATTTCACAAGAAACAATATTTCCTCATAATTTCTATCACCATATAATATTTCAATCTCAACTCGGGATTCAGAATAATAATCACCTCGGTGGAATCGGATACTAATCTCTCAACATTTCACTGACTACAATAATCACAGATAATAGGCTTTAAGACAACCAGAATAACAAGAAATAGCATTTACTCGCATGGTATGACCTGACCACAACGTATAGGTACTCGTCACCCCACCTATACATTGGATTTAGCAAACAAGCAGGTAACAAGTAGTCATACAATACCTATTCCCTCAAGCTAAGGTTAGACACAACACTTACCTCAATTCTGCAGGCAATCACTGCTCTAGCACGATTCCTTTAGAATTTGCCTCTAACCCGCTCGAATATAATCACAATTGGTTCAATATCATCAATTATTTCTTAAAGGAATAAACTTTAATGAAACTCTATGGTTTTCCTATGTTTTCTTATCAAAATTCAAAAATTCACCCCGGGTCCGCTTGGTCTAAACTCGAGGTTCAGACCAAAACCCGTTTACCCAATATCCCCCGAGCCCGGATATGCAATTGTTATTGGAATCCGACTTCAATTCAAGGTCCAATTCCCCAAATTTTGAAATTCCTACGTTCTAAACAAAAACTCAATTTTTACCATGAAAACTCTATAATTTTGGTTGTAATCTTGTTAAAAGTTTTTAAGGAATGAAAGTTATTAGTTAGAGATCACTTACCAATGATTTGGAGAAGTTTGGGTCTTTGGAAAATCGCCTATGGAGGTTTATGGTTTGAGAGAATTTAAAAGGAAGTGAAAACTTGTCAAAAATATGATATAACAGGTTGCGGGTCTCGCATTTGCGAACTGGAGTTTGCATTTGCGAACCCTGGGATTTCTGGGGGTTTTCGCAAATGCGATAAAAAATGTCGCATTTGCGACAAAGTGGCATTTCGCATTTGCGACCCAAGACCTCGCAAATGCGAGATTTGAGGCTGGCCATTGACTTCGCAGTTGCGAAGCCCGATCTCGCATTTGCGAGATCTGAGGCCTGCAACACCAGATGTTCAACTGTTGGGGTATTTTTCTAAGTCTAGACACTACGTAGCCTACCCGAAACCTACCCGAGACCTCGGGGCTCCAAACCAAACATGCGCGCAAGTCTAAAAAGATCATATGGGCTTGCTCGTGCGATCAAATCATCAAAATAACATCAAAATCTACAGATTTAACCTCAAAACTCAAGATTTCCTCAAAAACACTCAAACTTCTAACTTTTCAACCAGATGTCCTAATTACATCAAATCAACTCTGATTCTCATGAAATTTCACAGATAGGACTTAAATAACATAACGAATTGTTCCGGGCTCCGGAACCAAAATATGGGCCCCATATAATCAATTTCACATATTATTTCATATCTTTATTTCTTGAATTAACTAGCAAAATAATTTTAAGGCTAGGGACCTCGGAATTCAATTTCGGGCATATGCCCAAGTCTCATATTTTATTACGGACCTCCCTGGATCGCCAAACACAGATCAGGGTCCGTTTACCAAGAATGTTGACCAAAGTCAACTAAAATCAAATTTTAACTCTAGAAATTACTATTTTTCATATGTTCACATAAAAGCTTTTCGGTTTCACGTCCAAACTGCGCACGTAAATTGAGGTAATTAATAATAGCCTTTCATGGCTAGTAAGCCTAGAATTAGGTCTGATTTTATGAAATGACCCCTTGGGTCATCACACGTCCCTTTTCAGCAGTAGCTTAGGAGCGCCTGATATCTTGTCAACTCGTTCTTGGTGCTCTTTAATCTTGTCTCAAATGCCTTGTTTTCATTCTCCATTTCTTCAATCCTTTTAAGAATGGCAGTGAGGTCATTATCACATGCACTGTCAGCAAAACTGTGAGTTATACTTGTCATTGGAGGGAGGGGTCGGTTAAACTGCTCATCTGTTTGTTGTATCGTAAAGCCATTCTGCAATCATTCCTGGAGCGGGTTTATTGAGGACGCTTGTTAGGTGTCGGTCAGCCATGCCTTGAGGATTCTTGTCACAGCTAGGGTCATCCATTATTCTATAGACGTGGAGGCCCCATTCCCGCAAGGTTTTGTTATGCTGCAATGTGGGGGAAGTGACCTCTCTCTCCTGGGGATGCGTTGGGCGTCGCGTCCTCACCTACGGTTTTACAGCTTCCATTGATGGCATTTATGAGGTAGGTTGGGAAGTCACTCATTATTTTTTTCATTTCTCCTTGGTTACCTGCCATGTGGGGTTTTGTATGCACAAAGAAAGGAGATCTCGGGGTTTTTGACGTCAGTGACTTACGTTAATTGTAGATCTAGAGGAAACTAAAAATTTAACTAAGAAATCCCCACAGAGGGAGCCAAATTATTTGACCAAAAAACATAGATCTTGGTTCAAATAATTAAATATATACAAATGATTGTTAATCTTAGCTAACCATAATATCCCTAAGATGGAGTTCTCGAAAGTGAAACAAATGTTATGTACGTGTATTTAAATAACGACGACAATGTGAAATAATGAAAGGGAAGTGGAGTAACAAGGTACTGATCATGCTGTTGTGGCTAGGATATGAACCAGACAATGGATCTTGGTCTTATGCTTCAAGGGATCACAGAACCAATACGACCGCAATACCATGGCATAACCTTTGGTCTCGAATATGAATACTGATAATAGGCTAAATTCACGTAGTTTAGTGTATATTTTGTACTCCAACTTAATAATGCTTCACTGTATTAAGTGTGTGAAATGAGGATTAAATGGCTCTAATATTGTTGATTTATGTTTCGCAGGAGCTAAATGCGCTTATGAGGACCTAAGATGGTGTTTGGAGCCAAATTGAAGGAGAAAGGCCCTTGGAATATTTAACGTATGAAACGAAAGAAGAAAAACTGATAGGACAGATTATAAGTCCACTAGCGCGGTCTCCAAATAGTCACCCCCCTATGTAAGTTGCTCGAAAAAGATAACCCTTTTGTGTTTTATAATAATTGTAGGGTGGCTTTTGAGGAGTTGAAAAAGAGGCTAGTCACGGCCCCGGTCATTGTTGCTCCCGACTGGGAGCAACCATTCGAGCTCATGTGTGATGCCAATAATTACGCAGTGGGAGCGGTGTTAGGACAGCTAAAGGAAAATATAATGCACCCGATCTACTATGCGAGTAGGACATTGAGTGGAGCTCAGCTGAATTACACGGTGACTGAAAAAATAGATGCTGGCAGTAGCGTTCGCCTTTGACAAGTTTAGATCATACCTGATCAGCTTGAAGGTGATTGTTTACACTTATCATGCTACCCTCAAATATTTGATTGAGAAGAAAGAGTCCAAGTCGCACCTAATTCGTTGGGTGCTGCTACTGCAAGAACTCGATGTAGAGATTCGTGACCGCAAGGGCACGGAGAACCAAGTCGCGGACCATCTGTCATGACTTGAAGGCGCTGAAAATGCAGTAGAAGCAGAGGATATTTTGGAAACCTATCCTGACGAGCAGCTACTCGCCACGAGCATGGAGGGGGTGCCATGGTATGCAGACATTGCAAATTACCTGGCCAGTGGTATTGAGCCCTATGAACTCTCATCTGTCTAAAACAAAAAAAATTTATCGTGATCGCCGCAATTATTACTGGGATGAACCTCGCTTGTTTAGAATTTGTATTGACAATATGATCCGGAGGTACGTCCCCGAGATAGAACAATTTTCTGTTTTGCAGGCGTGTCACGCAGCAACATATGAAGGGCATTTTGGAGGAGTTCGAACAGCAGCCAAAGTTCTAGAGGCTGGATTCTACTGGCCAACTGTGTTCAAAGATGCCCACCAATCCCATGAACCCGATCCAAGAGGTCGAGGTGTTTGATGTATGGGGGATTGACTTTATGGGTCCCTTCGTTAGCTCGTACGACAATAAGTACATACCTATTGCTGTAGACTATGTGTCCAAATGGGTGGAAGTTGCAACACTCCCCACCAATGACGCAAGGGTGGTAGTGGGATTCTTGAAGAAAAACATATTCACCCGTTTTGGGATTCCAAGGGCTATCATCAGTGACGGAGGCACTCACTTCTGTAACTGTACCTTCGAAAAGTTATTAGCTAAGTACGATGTGCGCCACAAGGTGGTAACCCCTTATCACCGTCAGACGAGTGGGCAGGTTGAGGTGTCAAATCGAGAAATCAAGAGTGTGCTGACTAAAATGGTGAATGCCACAAGAACTGATTGGGCAAAAAAGCTTGATGACGCACTATGGACATACAGAACTGCATTCAAAACGCCAATTGGTATGTCGCCATACAAGTTGGTTTTTGGAAAGGCCTGTCAGTTGTCGGTAGAACTGGAACATCGAGCGTGGTGGGCACTGAAACAGTTAAACATGGATATTGATGCTACGGGCACAAGTCGAGTCACTGAACTGCATGAGTTGGATGAATTCAGATATCTTGCCTTTGAAAGCACGAAGCTGTATAAGAGACAATGAAGAGGTTACACGATAAGAACATTGTGGACCGAAACTTCAAACCCGGAGAAATGGTTCTGCTCAATAACCCCTGATTGAGACTTTTTTCGGGTAAAATTAAGTCCCGATGGTCTGGACCATTTCGTGTGGTCGAAGTGTTTCCCTCAGGTGCTATAGAGATTGCTTCTGAAGAAGGTTCCCACACCGTTAGAGTTAATAGGCAGCGATTGAAACCGTATGTGGGAATGGACGAGAATAAGGAAGTGTCTGTGGTGCTTCTTGATGAACCTCAGAGGTCGAGCGAGTCGTGAATACGCTCATTCTACATCGTGCCGCGACGTTAAATCAAGCTCTTCATGGGAGGCAACCCATTGAATTGTTGTAATTGTCGTGCCACGACATGAACTAAGGCGCTGATTCGGAGGCAACCCAATGTGTAGTGTTTATAGAGTAGAGGATGAATAGTTGAATTGTTGTAAGTACTAACATATGCAGGTGTGCACAGGCGAAGGGTGGACTCAAGCCAACCCAAGAAAAAAGTCAGAAAAATGAAGTGTGGTAAGGCCTAGACTAGCGCGACCCCGCTACTGAGCGTGCTAGTGGTAGCGCTAATGGCCTTGTGTTCTTCCTTATGTTCTCGCCACTAGAGCAGTCGCGCTACTGAGCGTGCTAGTAGCCGCGCTAATGGACTTTTGTTCTGCCTCATGTTCTCGCCACTAGTGCGGTCGGGCTACTGAGCGCGCTAGTGGACGCGCTAATGGACTTTTGTTCTGCCTCGTTTAACTGCCACTAGTACGGTCGCGCTATGAGCGTGCTAGTGACCGCGCTAGTCCCATCGCGACCAGGTAAGTTTTTTTTTAAGTTTTAATTTTTATTTTACCCAAAATATAACCCACCCCCCACCCCCACCCCCAACTTTCCCCACCACATCCGCCCACTCCCCATCTTCTCAAACCCTTCTTCTTCCTTATCCAAAACAAAGTAAAACAAAAGAAAAGGAACCCTTCTCCCCTCTCAAGCTCAAGACACTCAAGAACCCTCCCCTACACTTCCCACTCCTTTGTATGTGTCTTCTTCTCTAGTTTTTTTCTCTTTTCCTTTGTTAAAAGTTGTAGATTTTTCTTCTTTGCCTCGTACTGGTGGGTGATAGTATTTGGGGTGTGGTATGTCTTTATTTAATTGGGGTGATGTTTGGGAAATTGTGGTGGAAGTTGGGGATTCAACTTATTAAATGGAGGCTCAGGTGAATAATGCTCACTATGTGTTTGTGTAAATGCCTCAATGAAGGATAGTTATTGTGACCAAGTGTAAGGTAAATTCTGAGTAACCATATTGGGTCACCTCGTTGGTGTTGAATTCATGATGTGTTTTTGTTGTAGGTACAATGGATCTCCAAATGCGTCAAGCCACCGGCTCCTCCTCAGGCAGACAAACAGGTCCTTCTTTCGTAAGGCCACGGAAGTCCGTTGACACTCGACCCTTCAACAACAATAAATTTGTATCTGCTAAGGCTTAGAATAGGTTCGCAGCAAAGGAATCAAAGGCAGCTATACCTAAACATGGCATAGAAATTGACTCACTTCGGCGTTACTGCCAAAGAATGTATAATGAGTTGATGCGGAGGAGACTAGATATGTTCTTTGAAGATCCTGATGAGGCTAATGCCATGATAGTAAGGGAATTTTATGCGAACTGCCCAGAACACAACAATCATGTGGTCACGGTGAGGAAGAAGCAGGTAAACGCCTCTGTGGAGGCCATTCGGACGTTTTACTGGTTTCCCAGCCAGGTGGATATGTACGAGGACGACTATGAAGCATATGGTCGACGCTATACTCAGTGGGATACGTTCTCCCAACAATTTGTGTTTCAAATGCCGATATAAAATGGTACAAGTACGGGCAGAAGTTTCACTCTCCAGCCATCACCTTTGAGGATAAATGTTGTCTCTACCTGATTAACAACAGCCTACTCCTATCCCACAACACCTCGGTGGTGAACATTCCTTGCGGGTATTTAATCTGGTGCTTTATGACAGGCCGCGAATTTGATGTGGCCAAGCTTATGCATGAGGAGATGTTCGTCCGAAGCAAGGTTCAGAGGTATGGTTTCTTCTTCCCATCTCTAGTCACCAGATTGTGCCTTGAGCTGGAGTACCGGGGAACTTAGCGGTCGATGGCAGAGTGCCAACAACGTACTCCTTTAGAGCTGATAGAGTCACAATTGGTAAGGAAGTAATGGTCGTTGATGATGATGCGGAGGAGAATGAATCAGATGAGGAAGCTGAGGAGGAAGCACAACAAAATGTGGAGGAGGAGCAAGAACATATGGAGGAGGAGGAGCCCACTCAGGTGCAAGCTGCTGAGGTGGAGGGCCAGTCTAGAGCCTGTCGAAGTTATAGGCTAGACCACCTGGAGCAGGACATGGTGGAACTGCACACTTCGGTCACAGACTTGGGTGTGCGAGTTGATGTTGTAGCTACCCAGTAGAAGAAATTTGAAAAGAAAATCATGGGCTGGCTCCGAGCCCTGGGTCGCGCTTGTAATCTTGACCTAGGGACTGTCTCCGACCAGGACTGAACGTTCAGGGAAGTCCCTTACCTCTTTGTTTACTTTGATTGCCATGGGGACACGTTCTCATTTTAAGTGTGGGGTGGGGGAAGGATTCCCTTGTACATGTACATATGTAGATAAAACATGGGTAGTTGTTTTCTTTATTTTTCTTATGAGTTAGCATAATTGTTAGTTGTTTTCATTATTTTCTTTTGAGTTTTTTTTTTTGCTTTTGTGTGGTGATTGTAAAGAGAAGTGTTATTAATTAAGTCGTCTTGGCCCGACGACGGATCCCTTTCGACGGGGTTCTTGAGGGTCTAAGTCGATCACAAAAAAAATAGAAAATAGAGTGGACTCTTCCTGATGAGGGACTTAGGCAGTTTTCTTGAGGGAAGCTAGTCCAAATAAAACGCCAAAAAGATTTTTTTTTAACGTAGTGTAGAAATTCCCCCTTGGTTTTTCTTTTGACCGCGGTTCTTTTCCAAGGATTTAGCTTGAACCGGGTATAGTTAGTTTTTTTATTATTTTTTAGGTGTTTTGAGCACGGAGAAGAAATAAGTAAAAGCATCCCTTAGCGTTGTTACACCCGAACATAAAGACCCTAGAGTGTGAAGCCTGGGCTCATTTGTTGACTCTTGTGTAATGCCTTAAATTTGTATGTTGTAACTGACTTGAATGCTCGGTGAGAGTGTCTTGATAAGCCAATATGGAGTGATTCATGTGCCATATGTGTGTGAGGTGTCGTAGTGTATTCTATGTCCACATTCGATGCCTAAAACTTGCCTTGTGTGTTTGCAAAGAGAAATAGTAGTTCGTTCAATATTAGAAGTGATATAGGCATTTCTTTGTTAAGCCGGACATAAAAGTGTATCCACCTGATTGTAATTTACCATAGTTAACCCCGTTGAGCTTATAAGCTTGTTTCTTTGGCAACCACATTACAAACCTTACCCAATTGTTTGAATGGTCTGTCTGTTTGAACCTTGTACCTCCCATGAGCACTTGAATTGTTAGAGATTATGTAAAAGTCAAAGTGTGGGGTGATTGTTTGGTTTTTGAGTGAAATTAAAGAAATAAAAGGAAAGGTGCAAAAGTGTGAAAAGAATAAGCGCCACTTGAAAAAAAAAAGAGAGAGAGAAAGGACAATGAATAAATGCAGTCCTTAATAAGTGGTGAGTCGATAAAATTGCACCTAAGGGAGTTTGGGGTAAATATAAATAGAAGTGTGGTGGAAATTCTGGTCGGGCATAAGAATGATCTGAAAGCTAAAGTAATTGAATTAAAAGTGCTTAGGGAGGTTAGTCACTATATCTAAATATATCCTACCCGACCCTTAGCCTACATTACAACCAAATGAAGACCCAATTGATCTTAGACTGAATGGGCTCGATTAGTAGAGTATTACACTACGAGCAAGCCTATGTGTATCTTTGTGGCATATGAATGTTCTTTTCGAGAGTGAGTGAATTCTTTCTATTTGAGTCCCTACATGTTCTTAATATTATTCTTGTGGAACTACTCTCATGTGTGTGATGTGAGGGCATTTGATTCATGACGGAAAGGTAAGTCTTGACCTCTGTGTAGAGTACTTTCAGAAAGTAGGAATATTTTATGGCATGTGAGAGTCGACCCTTGAGGTATGGATGTTACATTGTTAGGTATAACTCCTGTAATATGTTTGTGGTGTGACACATTAGGGAAATGCGTGAAGAAAGGAACCTTGTAGAGTATAGTGGATTGCTCGAGGACTAGCAATGATTTAAGTGTGGGATGTTGATAATAGGCTAAATTCAAGTAGTTTAGTGTATATTTGTACTCCAACTTAATGATGCTTCACTATCTTAAGAGTGTGAAATGATGATAAAATGTCTCTAATTGTTGATTTTATGTTTCGCATGAGCTAAATGTGCTTATAAGGACCTGGGATGGTATTTGGAGCCAAATTGAAGGAGAAAGGCCCTTAGAATATTTAACGTATGAAAAGAAGGAAGAAAAAATGTTGGGACAGATTATAAGTCCACTAGCGCGGTCTTAGCGCGCCCACTAGCGCAACCGCGCTAGTCCAACGATCCCAGGATAGCCATTAGCGCGCCCAGTAGCGCGATGACTAGCGCGGGCGCGCTAGTCCAGGCGAACACGTTAATTTTCAGGGGTAAACTTGGAAGCTCGGGACAATTCTGCATAGCCTATATAAGGTTCAACTCGCCCAAAAGAAAGATTTAATGAGGTTTAGATTCTTGTTCAAGAAAAGCAAAGGCAAGAGGCAAGGAGGGCAATTGGCCATCAAATCTCATCTCTTTTCCTTACAGTTTTGTCATTGTTGATGAATTCTTCTGTTGTTATTTTCAGTACAATTATGAGTAGCTAATCTATTTAGTCTAAGTTTTTGGTGGAACCCGTTGAGGATGAACATGTTGTTATATTAATATAGTTTGTTTGGTTTCAATATCTATTTGTTCAACTAAGTTCTTATTGTAGTTGATTGAAGGGCCCTCAATTAGTTGTGCCTATTTAGTATGTATCTGCTCGGGAGAGAGTGCATGTATAGGTAGTTGTTGAACAACACCACTCCTAAAGTATAGGAGGGATCCATAACTGAGGGTTTAAAGGTTGGATTAGGAATAACGATACCTCGGGTGCAATCTAAAGTGAGCTGTAATAAAAGCTAGCTAGTGTAGCTCGAGAGAGTGCATCTAGTAAATTATCATAATTGCTCGAGAGAGATTTACGGTAGAAAAAGTGCTCATGATTGATACAGATAATTAGGCCAAACAATAGGAAAATATACAAGATGGGATTTCATCAGCGGGGGAACTATAACCTTAGATCCTTCTCGCATTTGTTTACAACTCAGTATTAGTTATCTTTTAGTTTACTTAATTTCATTCAGTTTAGTGCGTACAAATACCAACAAATTATTATTCTCAACCTTTGGGAAGTTGATTACGAAGAATCAAGTGAGTCTAATAACTATAATTGATAAGTTAATTCCCAGTGGAATTCGACTCTGGGAGAAATACTCAGATTATATTTGCAATGCCCGCTTAGTCTTTTTATAAGACATAGTTGAGCGTGATCAAATACACCGTACAAGAGTATAATGATTAGATACCACTATGGCATGACTTCTGCTATCCACTGGAACAACCTGTGCCACCGCTGCACTAGACATTATGCCGGACTGATGTGATTTAGGGATCCGAGGAAGATGAGGAGGGTATAGACTGCAATGCAATCCTGGAGAAGGGGGAGGAAGAACGTACCATTCAGACCATAGGATATGGAGCTGTTCTTAGGAACTAGACTACTGCATCATCCCGGGCTCGTCGAGAACCTTGGTAGCCTTGGCAGAACTAGCATGATTTTTTTTTAAATTGTTTTGGCATTTAAGACATTTTCAGTCTTTTGTTTTGAAATAATTACTCGAGATATTGAGTCGTACTTGTTTTCATAAGAATGGTATGTACATTTGGCTTATTCTTATCTTGAGTTTATCTAAGGCCATTGAGGTAGAGATTCATAACTTTGAGTAGTTTGATATTCTCTATATGATGATTTATGATGTTGTCCCATCTCTTAAGTTGCCATGTGAATTTATTGTTGGAAAGTATGTGGATTCTTGGAGATTAAAGTTTATTTTTTACCCCGGAGTTGTCTCTTACTATGGTAAAGTGTCTTTCTTTGGATTGTAGAGTATGATTTTTATTGCTTCTTATGACACTTGGTTATACCATAAAAGTTTGCACTTTGTTGAGACCTTTATAAGAATGTGGCTTTATTGGAGGCATGGGACTTTATCTTCTCTTGATTCTTCTAATGAGTATTATTTTCCTTATAGTTGTGTCATTTGTATTGAAGATGTGTTCTTTATAGATTATGACACTGATCATGCTATTGTGGCTAGGATATGAACCAAGCAAGGGTTTATCATCTCAAGAATAATGAGTTTGTTCAACTCAATCCTAGTTGCGGACTTAGCCTTTACTCAACACTGATTTTGAATCTCCTTATGCTATGGTAGATTGAGTTGAGTTGTTTGAAGAATTGCTTGGAAGGTATTACAGACTCAATGGAGTTAAGGTATGTTAAGGCTATCTCTTCTTTCCTTTGGCATGATCCATATGATACAAACGAAACAAGCAAACGTGCAACTTTCATAAATGACTCTATTCTTAGAAGTACTAGGGTTGCCTATGTTCTTGATTCCCCATATGTCCTACTATCATTGTCTGTTCATGGGTCCCATGACATTCCGATAGATCTTATTGACTTACTTCATTATTCATTGCATTCATTTATACATGTATATTGACCCATGACCAGATGGTGTTACATACACGTATAATATATATATATGGAGTATGGGGAAAGGTTAAGGCATTATTACGCACCACCACCTGATCAGCAGGTATACATTGATGATTTAGCCCACAGAGGCCGAGATGATATGGTGAGATGCCCTCATAGGCTTGATAATGTCATGTACGCATATACCTATGCATGATGTGACATTTATACGCATATGCATGACATCATAAATGTTTCATGATTCACAGAGTTATTCAGACTTACAAGTTGAGTTCTTTACTCCATGTTTCTGTCATGTCTTTTATATACTGCTTTCATGACTTACATACTCGACAAACTCATGCCAATCGGCCCAAACAGTGATAATATCTTGTGAGACAAATGATATCAGATATAAAGATATGATATGCAATGAATGAGTATGACTGAGTATGTAATTGCAATTTAAGCAGATAACTCAACAACAAAAATGACCACAGTGGATCCCAACAGGATAAGCACATCGTGTAAACATGGTTCTAACATGGATCACGACTCAATTAACAAATCACCTAGAAATTTCATAGGTAGAACCAAGATTAGGTCACACCATAGTACCACTGAATCAATTAGGTGCAGAAGGATACACGTAATCCTCCTTCATCTTGTTAGCAAAATCCATATTCTACTATTTGTTTTCTATTTTCTTGTACTTGGACTACCAAATCAAGGACCCATTTGTCCATACAATTTATTTTCTTTTTAAATAAACTCATTTTCACAGTGGGTGTTTGGACATAAGAATTGCAAAATTCCGAAAAAGTGACTCTTTCAAGTGAAATGGCATATGAGAATTGGAGTTGTGTTTGGACATGAATACAATTTTGGGTTGTTTTTGAACTTTTGTGAGTGATCTGAAGTGAAAATTTTGAAAATACCTTTTTGGAGTTTTTCAAATTCAAAAAATTCCAAAACTCATCTTCAAGTGAAAATTGAAAATTTCGTGGCCAAAGACTGATTCGAAAAGAGGTGAAAGTAGTGGCAGATTTCTTCCGCAACAACATAGTATACCAGTTGGGATACCCGAATCGATCATCACTGACAACGCAACCAATCTCAACAGTTATTTCATGAGGGAAATTTGCGAGAAGTTCAGAATTGTTCACCATAACTCTACAGCCTACAGACCGCAAATGAAAGGAGAGGTTGAAGTAGCCAACAAAAACATCAAAAGGATTCTACGAAATATAGTGGACAATCATAGGCAATGGCACGAGAAATTATCCTTCGCCTTACTGGTTATTGGACCACCATGAGGACATCCACCGGGGAGATACCATCTTTAAGGGTCATTCAAAAATCAAAATTAGACGACGCAGAATGGATACGGGTCAGGTAGCAACAACTTATTATCATTGACGAAAAGAGAATGGACGCAGTATGCCATGGTCAGCACTATCAATTTAGGAGGCCAATGCATTCAACAAAAGGGTAAAATCATGCCTATTTACACGGGGGCAGTTGGTTTTAAAGAAATATTCCCTCATCAAGAAGAAGCCAAAGAAAGTGTCACGACCCAAAAATCTAACTAGTCGTGATGGAACCTAACCCAATCCGCTAGGTAAGCCAACTAATAACTATCCAATTCCAATAATATTTAATAAGACAATTAAGTATGCAAAATTAGATGAGCCTTATACATTTCCCAAGGACTGGTAGTACAAATCATGAGCTTCTAAGATTAGATTTTACAAAGCTGGTATGAAATAAATACATCATCTGTTCGAAACTTATATAAACTGACTTTTATAATCCTAAGGATACCTTGAACAAGAGGCAGCTACAACCAGAATGCATGTGCGTCTTCAATTCTAGCTCTCGTCGATCACAGCAACATCAACACTCAACATCAACACGCAAGGTGCAAAAGTGTAGTATGAGTACAACTGACCCCATTTATTCAATAAGTAACAAACCTAACCTTAGGGTAAAAGTAGTGACAAGTTGGAACAAAAGTCGGGTCCAACACCAATAGCCAATACCGTTCATAAATACGTAAAGCAAGTAATAAAAGAACTTACTTAGAGATGAAAAGCTCAACTTAGTCATAGTTCCAGAAAATAGTTCCGCTTTTCAAGTATATCAGTGAAAACCCAAGCCTTCTACCGAAATTGCCAAAAATATGAGTAAGTTTGAAAACAGTAATTCATCCCAAAAGCTTTCCACGGTAAATTCTTCATTTTCAAATGGCATGAGGAAAATACATCTCTATGCCTATATGTCGATTTGTGTGAGAAGTCATGGATGACGTGAGACCGTACAAAATGAGGAAAATGCGTCTCTATGCTTGTATGTCAAGTGTGCATGTCAAATGCGATG
The DNA here is from genome assembly GCA_005239505.1 of Nicotiana paniculata. Classification (NCBI taxonomy): domain Eukaryota; kingdom Viridiplantae; phylum Streptophyta; class Magnoliopsida; order Solanales; family Solanaceae; genus Nicotiana; species Nicotiana paniculata. The sequence continues at coordinate 30,804 of MDKI01219591.1, read as the reverse complement.
CAATTCAGTGATAAAACCATATGCTTACTCTCAGAGTATCAATTCAGTCAGTCCTCACAATCGCTCAGTCCTTCCAGTCAGTCAGCCCTCATATCCACCCAGTCCTCACAGTCACTGCGTCCTCCCAATGACTCGGCACTCGACACTCGCACTCAGTAGGTACCTGCACTCACTGGGGGTGTGGACAGTGCGTATATGTCCCACTTGAAACTCGCACCAGTCGCAGGTGCGATCACACAAGATCTGCCACCAGTAAACTTTGCCAAAAATGATCCAAACAAATCTGAACCTCGTTTGAAACTCACCCGAGCCCCTCGGGACCCCATCTGAACATACCAACAAGTCCAATAACATAATGTGGACCTACTTGAGACCTCAAATCACACATAACAACACCAAAACAACGAATCGTACCTCAATTCGATCTTGATGAACTTTGAACTTTTCAACTTCCATATTTCGTGCCGAAACAGCAAATCAATCTGGAATGAACCAAAATTTTCCACACAAGTTCCAAATGACATAAAGAAACTATTCTAATTCCTGGAACCATAATCCGAATCCGATATCCACAAAGTCAACTCTCGGTCAAACTTGTGAACTTTGCAAACCTTCAAATTTTTAATTTTTGCCAATTTGTGTTGAAACCTTCTAGAAACATCCAAATACAAATACGGGCATACGCCCGAGTCAAAAATCACCATCCGCACATATCGGAACCATCAAAACTTTATTCCGAGGTTAAATTCACAAAAAGTCAAACTTGGTCAACTCTTCCAACTCAAAGCTTCAATAATGAAATTCATTCATCCAAATCAATTCCGAATAACCTGAAAACCAAAACCGACGATTCACATAAATCGTAGCACATCATACATAGCTACTCATGCTCGTAAACTACCTAAAAAGGTGCAAATGCTCAAAACGACCGATCGGGTCATTACATCCTCCCCCACTTGAACAGATGTTCGTCCTCGAACGTGCCTTGAGTTGTTCTTAAGCTGCTAGATCACCGTGTACCCATACCATGCACGTACTCGGGGTGATTCCACGTCACCCTGATCCATATAGGCCCAACAACACAACATATTGAAGATCATTGCTTCAACCTTAGATTGTAAGTCACATAATCCTATTTCCAACATTTGGAATTTCCTACAAGACCCAAACCTCGCAATTTACACATTGTATAAGTCCGAACAAGCAATATCAAGCCATAACCATAGCCCAAGATGCAATCGCAGGGTATACCACATAACTGAAATACTAATAGCAATAATTTCCGACCACAATACTGCTCGAAACAAATTCGGTACCGGTAATACACATTATATCGAATAAAAGTTTCTTCTAAAACCTTCGTACACTGTCAATGATGATAGAAACACACAGAACTCATAGCCATTCATCAGATCAACAAGTCATGGAGCTCCCTTTCCTTCGACAAGGACTATAGCAATTTCTAAGCCGACTTCCGATATTATCCTTCCAAATATACCGCAATCCGATAGTATCCATTCTAGGTTCGATGACCTACTCTTATCAAATACAAGCAACTCTACTAACACGCCACACCAATACTACACATAGCCACAAATCGTGCAATCTGTGCACCAATAAGTAACAATTTAAATGTACTCAATCATGGAAAATGACACAAATGAGAAAACCGTCCCGCAAACCCAACAAGTACCGCCACCACGAACTGCTAAGAACCCATCACACACCGTAGAACCAAAACACATGAATCTAGCATAAAGGATCATATCTCAACATAACTCCGCCGCAATGCGTGATCCCATCCAACATTGGTCCATATGAAGTACCTCAAGTCACCCTGCCCAAAATCAATAACCACGCATAACTCCACTTCAGGTACCCAAGGTGCATAACCATGATCACGGAGAAGCAAATGACACAATGCCACACAAACCCGAAAGAACATAACCAATACGCAATACAATCATGCATCACCCAAATACCCATCTCGCTCAAATTCCGCTATAAGACCCAAATAAAACCGCACCATGTGTGCATATAACCAACGAAACACAACCCCTTGTGGCATAGAAGGGTAACTCATAGAACATATCAGAACACGAATAAGCTCAACTCTAACCGAATGGCACATTCCTAAACAATATCCGTACAAAGTCAACCAATCCGACCCGGTATAGAATACACATCCTCATTGGCCTACCAATGGACCCCAAATCAACTCTAGTCACACACAAATAGATAAATAACACTTCGAAAGTCCACAATGACTGAATCATAACACATACTATCATCTGGCTAGCTTTGGCCACAACTTCACAGTCCACTACCACGAAACAATCTTCTCCTGAGAACTCTTAGTCTCCGAATCCATAGAACACACGAATCACCATATTTGATCCCAACTCCACCGCCTGAATGTCTAACACATAACTCATACACGATCATCCCACGAGGAATACTTCTATAATTCTTCCGTGCCACATAGAAAAATTTGAATATCAGTAGTCGATAAACCAGGCGAGCACCACAATACCAACAAAGCATCCGTAAGCCAAAACACAATGTGTCTTCTAAAATGCACACTCTCCTCAAGCAATACCAAATAGTTATAGCATTCATCTAAACATCAGAAACCATTCATGATGTCTACGAATTAAATACCTTCCCTTCAAAATTGAACCATGACTTGCACATGCAAATCTTAATCCTACACAACACACCACATCTATCATGCCATCATATGAAAGTACGAGAACCTCATAATCATCTCTGAGCCACAAGCACAATACCTACCCGATTAGTTGGAAACCTTCCATTTGATCTCACCCAGGAGAAAATCACAATACGCAACATGCTCCTCTCGCCAATAGGAAATATCCATCTTAAACCGTGGTAGAAACCATCGAGAACTCCCCGAAACCCATTTGCACATAACCAAACCATCAGAACTGAATCCCTCTAACTCAACTAAGCCACACAGACCGCCAAAACCTAAGAGCATTTCCATGAAACACCTATAGAGTCTCACCACATCATAAGTACCCAAGGAATCGATCATACTCATTACCGTGCTGACCCAACCTACTATTCAATTGTCCTATTTCTCCGAGTTCCTTCTGAATTACCCTCATATTGACACTTCTCCTTGCCAGAACACCACGATCCTTACCCAAAGCTCACCACAAGAGATCCTAGCATAAAAAAACATCGCCTTAAGGCGCATAGGCTGATGTATTCCCTCTTAAGCACCCCCAAAAAATAGCACAATCGAGACACCTACTCTGAAGAGACCTTCTGAAGTCGTTTCTTTCACCTTCCTGATACTAAAATGTAAACACCATAATGATATAGAAATACTGTGAGTCATGACACCATCCAATGTAATCTCCAATTCTAGCCATAAACAAATCCAAAAAATTCTCAATCGCTAAATATAACTCTTGAATCCCTTAGAACATTCTTGAGGGTCCTCCACTTTGCTCAAATCTCAATTGCCCCCCCCCCCCCAAACGGTCGAATGACCTATGCCCTCATTAGCACAATAATACCCAAAGAAGTAATCCACACATCTAAGCAACCGAGTAAATTCCTACTCCATACGCACTACATCTCTCATGAATAACAATTCAAATCATTAGATAACTCTCATGTACCTATAACGTTTATACAACATGTATCCATAAATTCCCTTACTCGAGTCATCCTCGATCTCAACCTCTGCAAGTCATAACTAATTCACAAGTATATCTCAAATCGAAACCAATACAACATATAACTGTGCAATCAACTCGTCGATAGCAGACTCCCCCACTTGGCTCAAAGCCACAAAATAAAACATCTGATAACTTACAATAGCCATACCCCATGACTGCCATAATACCGCATTGAGATTCAACTAAATCCGTCATAAGCTCATGTATCACAAACCATCTGCAAATCTCGCATTCATCCTCGTGACGGTCAGGTCAATTATTACAATTGATCTAAACTCATATCGCACAAATATAACCCGTTGGTAGAAAATAAATCCTCCACACAACATCATAAAAATCACACATCCGTAGATTACCTCACAGGTTATAACCCAGCTGCTTAGCCTCAAACCGACATCTCTTTATACCCTTTCACAACCACAACTACTATGCAATCACTTAATCTTCCTGAGTCTGAACTCAACGACAAGGCATGCGAACCTAATTCTTTCCACAGTTAAACAACATGAAAGATTCTCCAATATACTCATAACTCGAGATAATATGTCACATTAAGAAAGAAATCAAGCACCCAATAGTCCTTTTTACATCTCAAACAAACTCATCTCATCACATTTAATCCATCTGAACACATCCCTCAGTCACATCATACTCATTATATAGCCATCTAATCACTCATCGAGCCATAAATTCCACTAATAGGGACACTACCAGAGTTATAAGTCCCAAAGTACATGCTCACACAACCAAAATCCCCGTGCTCAAGCTACAGTCAAAATCCAGCCTCAAGTCCTCCAGACTGGCCCATCATCAGCACACCGAAATCACATCTCGCTCCTTAACCATTGAATCACAAACCCGCGATGCACAGCTAGTACCGAGCATCACACGCACATACAAATGTGTGGAAAGAATTCAAAAAAGTTATGTTTCAAGCTGAATCAATTTCTCACTATAAGGAAAGAAAGATGGGAAACTATCCTAAATGCCCTGGAGCCTCTCGAAGATAGGTATGGACGTCATCATACCGATGCACAAGAGTCTACTAGACACTTGCTCATGACTTGCAGAACCTACGAACCTAGAGTTGTAATACAAATGAGGGTTAATCTTAGCTTAAAATAATATCCCTAAGATGGATTTCCTGAAAGTGCAGCGAATGTCATGTACGTGTATTTAAATAAAGACGGCAGTGTGTAATAAGCATTCAGGAAATCTAAGGCAATAATGAAGTATTCAATATCAATGAATTGCAATAAATGACATTTAAATAAATAGAATGAATGAGTCACCCAAGATAGGATAGAATCAGTGAATGTTCTTTCTGACAATGGTGAGTAATGGACAATCCTTCGAATATCTAAGTTATTTTCGGATCTAGTGAGAAAGTGTAGACAAGAATCATAATGAAAATGTGATAATTGTATACTAGCAAGGAGATCTGATTTTCCTTCTCAAGTCAAAGTGTAGTTTTACAAATGGATATCACATGTCCCTTATCATTATGTCTCTTTCTATTTATAGAGAACATGTTTCTAAAAATCCTAATAGTACAAGTGTAGACCTCGGCCTTGACGACAAGACATTAAAGGTGCTCGACCTCGGCCTTGACGACAACTCTTCGACTTCGTTCTTACTGACTCTTCGACCACGACCTTCGCTGATAATTAGATTACTTCGACGCGTGGAATCCCAGGAATATTTTACTAATACTATTTAGACTAAAGACGGATTTTGACTCATACATTCTCTCTACCAAACGGCTATTTTTTCACAAAGCTCGATATGGAAAGCTTTGATTAGAATGAAGGAACATTAGCCATCCCATGTTTTTCCCCTAAATCATATTCTACACTCCTATAGACATAAATATCACATCTAAATTTCTAAGACCAAGTAAGAAATTGCAACACGAATTGTTAAGGAAATATGGCATCAACAAAAACCCGTCATCACATGAATACTTAGGGATCGTTTGGTTGGAAAGAAGTTTTCCCGTGATGAGTTATTTCACCTTTCCATGGGGATAAAAAATACTACAATTCTGGGAAAACTAATCCCGGAATTAATTATACCACAGTTTTCTATCAACCAAACATAGGATAAACTCTTCTTAAATTTAGTCATGGGATTAATTATTTCTTATCCCTCGTACCAAACGAGCACTTAGAAAGAGTTTTAATTTGACTATGAAGGAGATTTTACCGGACGATGGCAAGATCTCGTTCGTTTCGAAGAAACCATAGTAAGAATATTTAATTTGATGTTTTATACTTCAATACCACACCAAAGGGGGGTGATTTGTGTGGTGTTCATTTTTCGTGCGCAGATTGTAGAAGGACCTGGTTCTTCTATGTGTTCCTTATACTACTGTTGCAAAATAATAAATGCAGAAATTAAAGAACACAAGGATTTTTACGTGGAAAACACTCGGCTCAAAAGATGAAAAAACCACGACCTACTACCTAGTAGGATTTTTCTCCAAACACTTTACTACAACTTTAAGCCAACAACAAAGATTACAAACTCTTTCAAACCTAAGGATTAACTCTAACTCTTATAGCAACCAGCCACAGGCTGTTGCGACTGCTTCAAGTTAACTTTAACTTGAAAAACTTGAGCTTAATACCTCTTGCAAACCAAAGGATTAACTCTAACCCTTATAGCAACACGCCACAAGTTGTTGCGACTACGTCAAGTTAACTCTAACTTGAAAGATACAACCCAGGTACATAGTACAAATTTCTTCTAAGAAAGGTGAAAGGTACAACTCAAAATGCCTACTACACTTTGAACTAGAAATAAAGAAATACACATAAAATTCTTTATGGAACTGGTTCTTCAATATGTTTCGCGTAGCTTCAGGATGAACTCTAATCTCACAGGAATTGCTTGCAAAATGGCTTGCTATTTTTCTCCTAATTCATACTTAACTTAAGTATGTGTGCATCGCCTGTAAAAGAGAACACAACAGATATGTATAGAGTTAGTAAATAAAGATTAATTAGAGTTCTAATGCCCAAGGAAGAGTTCTAGTCGACTTCAACTTCTAACTCTTCCCTTATCTTGGATAAAGGTCTCTTCAAGCAAGGAGTCATGCTCCTTATCAAATATGCAAGCTTTTCGTTCAGGGATTATAAAAAATAACTACTTATACTTATTCTTTTCATGTGCATGCCTTCTGCTTGATTCTGTCTGTCACCTGTGTACACTGTCCATGGAGTTGGTTCATGCATGTGTTCCTTTGTAAATCATCAAAACCAAAACCTCCCAGGTCTGTAAATTTCCTTTTTTGATGATGACAAACTCATTTATTTTCATAAGCATGGAACATGTTTCAACTCAGTTCCACATCAACACAATGTTAGAAGACTTTTCATTTAAAGTCACAAATCATCAAGGACCAGGTTCATTAGGTTATAAACATCATAGTCCAAAGCAAAAACACACCTTATCTTCCTCCTTTTGGCATCATCAAAAAGTTTCATAATTAAGTTAAGTAACCAAACTTTAGCAGACATCATTCATGGCCACTGGGGCTACTTCAAATACAATCATGGATTCAATTTTCTCTTTATCAATCTAAGGATATTAGCCATCTGAGAAATATCAACAAACAATTAGAGCAGAAGTAGTGAATTTCAATGATTAATAAGATCCTACCACAAAGTACAAGAAAAAATAAAAACATAGAACCATGAGCAAAAAACAGAGAAATCTCACTTGGGTCACTGGTTACAACTAGGCTAGGAAGGATTTAGGACTGGGAAGGACCAGGTTCTTAGTTCTTGGCTTTAAGCAGTTTCAGCATATCTTAAAGAATAACACCATTCTTCTCCTTTTACTTTGCAAGCTCACACTTGAGATAGTCTCTCTCAGCCTCTACTTCAGCCAACCTAGTCTTAAATAGTTCAATCTTAACATCCTTAACCATTTTCCTCCGCTATTTGAGCCTTTTTGATCTTTTTTGGTAGACGTGGTTGTTTTAGCCACAATTGAACCCTCTGTAACAATCTTCGTTTCTTGAGAAATATTTCTCTTTTTGGTACTAGGTATGGTTACTTCCACATCTTTATATTCATCCTCATGAATCAGGTTCATCTCCTCAGTCTGGACTACTCTACTTGGCTTACCCGTTTTTTTCTTTCGAAACGACTTTCTTGACACTCTCAGCTAAGGCCTCTTTACTTTGGCCTTGCTCTGTTTCTTCTTATTTTGTTGTAACTACCTGACGCCTTTTGCGGCAGATTGGGACTCTTGTCTATTTTAGCAAGAGAAGGAACTGGTTCATGAAACCGTTTCCTTAGCTTAACCAGCCCATCTGCTGCACTTTTATCACCAGAACCATCACCTATCTCCTGAGATTCTATCCTCATAATTTCATTCATGGTCTTCTCATTTTCACCAATCCAGCCACTTATTTTTCCACCGGGTGAATCAAATCCAGCCACTTGTTTTTCCACATTTCCCCTCGCTTCAGCCTCAACACCCTCGCTCTCCCTTTATTTTTAATTTTCAATTATTATTTTTTACCACCAATGTCTTTGGTAACAACATTTTCCTTTTCAATACCAGCCACACACCCAACCAGAACAAACCCATTGTCAAGATTTTCTACAATTTCAGAACCAAACTCAGAGGTGAGAAACGTAGAGGTTACCTGTTCAGTTTCAGAAGAAACTGATTCTTCCCCCTCAATCGCGTACTAGATCATCAGAATTCTATGGTTTTTATGCGTGACTGGCTTGTAGCATCTTAATCAATTTCTTAGCTTGTTCTCTATTGGCCACTATGTTGCATGCAATCTTTTTTATATGCTTTTTCTTAGGGTTTTGGGTGGGTGAATGTTCTTTGGGTGGTGAGGAAGGGTTTTCAGATTTTTTGTGACTCTCATGGGTGTTTACCATTTGATCAGTTTAGAAACTTGAGATAAATAGAGAGAGTTTTGAGATTTTGAAGATTTTAATTTTTCGAAAAAATTTGAGATAAGAGGATAAGTTCAGATCAATTTAAAGATGAAAAGGTTGATTGTGTAACAACAACTTTTTGGAGGTTAGAACTCTTTTCATCTTGGGTGTTTAAGTTTGAAGAGGCGTCAGATTCTTCCCCAAATATTTCGGCAATTATGGTGCATGGTACTCTTGATGAAACTAGTTCATTTATAGCTAATTGGTTCAAGGGTAGTTTGGGATAAAGTGGGACTTTTCAGTTCATGATCCATATGCAGTTATTTCAAATTATGCAGAGTGTAAAATACATACCTTAGAAGCTCGATGAACCAGGTTCTTCACTGAAAGTTCTCTTGTGCAAGACTGATTATTTCCAAGAAGATAAGGATAATATCATTAGACATCAATGAGACATTTTAGCACATGGAACAAGAATATACAAATAAAAGTATGAGACTGAGAAATACCTAATCTGATTATTTACAAAATTCACAAATTATCTAACCACTCATTGAGTTAAAACTGGGTCCTCATAGGTGATCATAAGCATCCCTGAACATGTTTCCTTTTAAAGTGATCTCTACTTAGAGCTTTCGTGAAGATGTCAACTATTTTCTTGTCAGTAGCACAAAATTCCACAGTGATCAAACCCTTGCTATTTTGCTCTCAATTCGTGCTTAACTTCAGTATGTGTCGCCTGTAAAAGAAAACACAACTGATATATATATATAGTTAGTAAATAAAGATTAATTAAAGTTCTAATGCTTTACTCTTCCTTGGTGGAAAAGTTCTAGTCAACTTCAATTTCTAACTCTTCTCTTATCTTGGATAAAGTTCTTTTCAAGTAAGGATTCATGCTCCTTATCAAATATCCAATATTTTCGTTCAGGGATTATTAGAAATAACCACTTATACTTATTCCTTTCACATGTATGCCTTTTGCTTGATTGTATCTGTCACGTGTGTACATATCAATGGACTTGATTCATGCATGTGTTCCTTTGTCAATCATCAAAACCAAAACCGCCCAAGTCTGCATAATTAATGTCTTGCCAACCACATTTTAACTTCCAAGAACTGCAACTATTTCAATTCATAAGCTGAAATATCTTCTTCCCTTGATTATAATAAAAAGAGGAAATTAAGCTCTTTTTATTTTTTTTGATTATGTACAGTGAGAAAATTGCTAGTAGGGTGATAGTGAGTTAACAGTGGATAAGCATGTATTTGTTGGAGAAAAGGAAAAAGGAACTTTTATGGATATAATTAATTTGGTAGTACTACTTTGCAGGGGTTGCTTTAAAGCTGTAATTGGTCTGTTTACAACTGTGCAGTTTGCAATTTGTGGCGTGCTATTATGAGTTGTATCTTGAAAGTACTCTTATGTCTCTTACTGTGCATCTACACTGTTTTTTCTTTTCTTCTTTTCCCTGCTTTCCCCTTTTTGGTCTTTGGAGGTTCTTCACGAGTTATTAACCAATGGGTAATTTTCTTTCCAGAGAATCAAGATGCCTCCCTTTATTCACATTTAATTTTCTTCAGCAAAACTAGATTTTTGAATAGCTACTGTCCGTTAACACAAGAAAATATTGTTACCTACACTGTCACAATAATTTTTCTATGATCAATATGTAGTAGCAGCTAGCCAATTCTTATTTCCCATATTCATGAGATTCAAATTATATGATTTTTGACCAATATTTTAAAAAATATTTTTTAATCATATTGGCATAAGAAAAATTAAAATTTATAGTGTGTATAGTTTTTGAATATCCAAACTTAACCGTAAAGATTAACTAGATAATCTGATAGCTTCAAAGATTAATCAAATTGATTTTTATAAAGGGAAAAGTGACACATAAAGTGGAACAGAAAGGGATCGTTTGGTTGGGAAATAAGTTATTTCACGATTAATTATCAAGCAGTTAGTCTTATAGGGATAAAATAGAATCTTATTGAAGTATCCCAAATAAGTTCCAATTGACTTACCAAAACTAGCCAATCACATATAAAAATTAAAAATCCAAATAAATAAGGTTCTTTCTCTCCAAAAAGCACACAGGAAGATTTCCTTTTATATTTTTAAGTGTGATTAGCGACATTAGATACAAGACGAAAATGAAATTTCACGGATGTGGTAGCAAATAAGGTGATGAAATTTTATCTATATATATATATATAATAAAATTCAAAAAATCTAAGCAAAAAAGGACATTTTTCAATGGGTATGATTGAAATTCAATGAGAACATATAGATGAGTCAATATACAAAATTTGAGAAAGATTGGAGTGTGATTTGGACTGATTTGGTATAAAAATTCGTAGTCAAAATCGAGTTTAAAAAATTCTTTTGTGACACATGTATCTCACGCACAGGTATACATGGATATACATGTGATTCAAATTTTGATATGAATATGATACATATATGATACACAAATGATATACAGCGTTATAGACATATTATTTTTTTTATGTAAATCTTCTACTTCACATTTTCAATTCAAATTGTCTCAAAACTCCATCAAATCATCCCAAAACTAAGATTCAAGCTCCTTAAGATGTACCTAATCAGATTAAATTGGCTACAAATAGTTAATTGGCTAATATTGGTAATAGTTGGCTAATATTAGTAATATTGATGGATGTAGCTGGTAGTTCTCTAAAAAAAAATACTTCAATCCTGGATAACTAATCCCGAAATTAATTATACTGCGATTTTATCCCAACCAAAAATGGAATAAACTCATGTCAAATTTAATCCTAAAACTAATTATCCCTTAACCTTCGTACCAAACAAACCCAAAGAATATTAACTATCCTCTCACTATTTGTGGTAACATTTTGGTTATAAAAGTTATTATTATTTTAACTTCAACTGGAAATATTTTTAGGCAAATTAATCATAATTTTTTTCACAATTTGGTCCATTTTTTTTAACTTTATTTTGAATTTGAAAATTTTTTTTGAGAAATATTTCGAGTGAAATAATAGTTTTCACTCACAACAGTTCAACTTCATGTTCAAAATTTTGAACAAGACTTTTTGCAAAGAAAAAAAATATGTTCTTCAAAATAACTTTTATTCGCTAATTTTCAAGATTTTATTTCTGTCATTGGTTGAAAACTAATTTGTAGAAATGTTAATTATGTTTTTACGTCAAAACATATTTTCAAATTTTGAATCAAAACGTCGCCCCACATGGTTCTTCAGTGGCTTGGGATTAACCTAAATAGCATCTAACTCGTACTGCTTAAATTAAAAATAGTCGCTAAAAAAAGTAAACAATAAATCAATCGACTATTTGGGTAAAGATCCCAATGGCTATTTCTAGGGCAAAGTACATAAATAGCCGCCTCTAGGGCTTTTGTTTTAAAAGTTCAATATTTATAATTTATTTCAAATTTAATCACTTGTATCAGTTGGGATTATACCCTCTAATGTGTGGAATAACTTCTCAAACTATCACTCCATAAATAATTTCAACCAAAACTGGCAGAAAATAAAATATTTACCAGAAAGGCCCAAATGTCATTTTAATCCAATTATTTTCAATTAATATCAGTTTTTAAAGCATACAGTAAGCTAAAGTGGGTTTAAGATAATCGATCACCTTAATTTGATTTAGAAATTATTATTAAACGTTAGTTTGTTGGATTGGGTGGAAGGATCAAAATGAAAACGCCATGGACAGCCATTGAAGCTTGTTTAGGCTTAAATTCAAAAATTTGTGTTTTGGAAATTGGAATTTATTTCGAGCGGGTATGTCACGACCCAAAATCCGTTTAGTTGTGATGGCACCTAACCCAACTCGCAAGGTAAGCCAAATAACAACCAACACAATCTAATAATAATGATAAGAGTCATGAAGTGAAATAACTGAATTTTATACAACTACCCAATGACTAGTAGTACAAGTCATGAGCCACTAAGACTTTTGATTTACCAAGAGATAATAAAAAAATAATTACACCATCTGTTCGAGATATACATAATCAAAACTCAAATCTAAAACTATCAAGAACAAGTGGTAGCTACGTCCAGAAGCAGATACATCTTAATTGTCGGCCCCGCCATAATCAGCAGCATCAACTCCGAGATATGCACGCAAGGTACAAATTTATTATGAGTACAACCGACCACATGTACTCCAATAAGTATGATAACTAACATCGACGAGGTAGTAGAAACAAGAATTAGAAATGATGCTCGTCAATCACTTGTGCAGTTTATAAATTTCCAACAAGTACAGAACAATATTATGAACAAATCAGAAATTACATATAAGACCATCTTGGTGCACAAAATTTCCTTAACGTACTCTGCTCAATCAACAATCCAGCATATAGGGAATATATGCAATTAAATTAGGTAAACAACTAAGAATATGCAAGTAAGAAAGAAAGACAATAATCAAATATTAATTTGTTGCAGCACGCAACCGGGTCCAAATAAAAACCACATCATGGCTCTCAGGCCCATATCAGAATCCAGAACTGAACCAAACCAATAACGAGCTCTCCCAGAGCTCACATCAACCAGAAACCCGTCGATTTCTAATAATCCGCGTGTACACCATCAAGAGAGAAACATTAGAGGGTGACCCTAGGGGGATGGATCCATATCCACACGCATCACGGACAATTCAATGTGCTATCAGTCCGGCGTGGTCACAGGCATAACAACACAATCCGCCCGGCGTGGTCACATGCATAACAACACAATTCGTCAGCATGGTCACATGCATAATAACATAATCCGCCCGATGTGGTCACATGCATAACAACACAATCCGCCCACACATGGTCACATGCATAACAACATAATCCGTCTAGCGTGGTCGCATGCATAAAAACACTATCTGCCCATGGTTAGAGGTATAACAACACATCCGCTCTGTGTGGTCACATGCATCCAGTCCAAATCTTATCACAGAGAAGCAAATATACATGAACACATGTGTATGATCAATAAATATAAGATATCATGCTCCTGGAGTGGTATAAGTGACATGCTAAAGTGTAGGCATGTAGAAAGTTTGCTATCATAACTCAGATCGGCAATTTCATCACGAAAATAGCAAATGTCAAGTTCAATCAGGAGATTAGCCTTTATGTAATCTCAAAAATTAGATCAAATAGCTCACAACAGGGTTACAACTATGAGAAACATCACAACTTAAAGCTTAAAAATCAATTCAAGGCATGTCATAGCTTAAGTGCTGCCTCGAGCACGGATAAACACCCTGGTGCTCACACATAGGCTCACCCCCACACATATACGCACTCATAGCACATAACTATCACAAATAACTCAGGCAACTAGTGCCTCAACCAACTGTAGATTAGATACTTACCTCAATTTAGCTAAATCAAATACAGAGCAAGTGAAATAATACTTTAGAAATGCTATCCCGCGCGAATCGACCACCGAACAACTCGAAACTAGCCAAAAGCAACTCAAAAGCATCAAATAATGCCAAAGGAATCAAACCCAAATGACAAAGGTCGAATCCTTAATCAAATACTCAAAGTCAACAAAAAAGTCAACCTGAGGTCGTACCTGTGTATCCGACAATACTCAAAAATTCCTAATTTATTCAATTACGAGGCCAACCATACTAATTTCACTCAAATCCTATTCCGAATCGATGTTCAAGTCTCAATTATTCACTTTAGAAAAATATAGACAAAACCCTCCAATTTCTCGTTTAAATTCATCAATCAAATGTCAAAATCAAAGTTGGAATCGTGTAATATAATCAAATACGAGTATAAAATACTTACGCCAATCTATGTGGTGAAAATTCTCTCCAAAATCACCCAAATCTGAGCTCCCCAACTTATAATATGATAAATAACTCAAACTCCGAAAATAGAGTACTTAAATGCTTTTCCCAGTGGTATCCTACGTGATCGCAGTTGTACCTTCGCGATGTACAAAAATTCCTGTGCCACAATTTAAAATACGTTTTCGCGACATTTCCCTCCTGAGCGCGATGAACAAATCATCCAAACCTCCGTGAACGCGGTCAAACCTGCACGAACGCGAACAAGAACTCCTCGTGACTGCCCAACCTAGCTGAACACCATGCGAACACGTTGACCTGGACAGGAACGCGAACTATAACCATTCCTAAACTCCGCGAATGCGTTCTGTCTATTGTGCGCGTGAAGAACAAAAAACTAGTGGACCAAAACACACTTCGTGATCCCAGCTACACCTTCACAATCGTGAAGAACACAGAGGCATCAGATAACAACGAAAAACCAGCAATGCATGAAACTCCGAAATGATCCGAAACTACCCCGTAACTCACTCGAGCCCCTCGGGACCCTAGCCGAACATACCAACAAGTCTCAAAACACAACCCAAACCTACTCGAGGCCTAAAATCACGTATAACAACATCAAAACTATGAATCACACCTCAAATCAAACTTAACAAACTTTGAACTTTCAAAACTCGTGCCAAACCATATCAAATCAATCAAAATGACCTAACATTTTGCACACAAGTTCCCAATGACATAACAAACCTATTCCAATTTCTAAAACAATAATCTGAACCATTATCATCAAAGTTAACTCCCAGTTAAATTAATGAACCTTTCAAACCTTCAAATTGCCAACTTTCGCCAAAAAGAGCCAAAACCTTCTAGAAATATCCAAATGCAAATCCGAGCATATGACCAAGTCCAAAATCACCATCGAGACCTAATGGAACCATAAAAACCTTGATACGGGGTCAAATAGACAAAAGTAGAATTTGGTCAATCCTTCCAACTTAAAGCTTCCTAGTCGACAATTATTCTTCCAAATCAATTTCGAATCACCCGAAAACCAAAACAGATGATTCACATAAGTCATAATACATCATACGCAGCTTTTCATGCCCTCCAACCACCAACGAAATGCAAATACACAAAATGACTGATTGAGTCATTACATTCTCCGCCCCTTAAACGCACATTCGTCCTCGAACGTGCCAAGAGTCGTTCCAAAGCCATAAAATCACTGTATAAACTCATTGTGCGCATACCCGTGGGTAATACCACATCACCCCAATCCATGTAAGCCTGAAAACACAACATAACTGAAGATCCTTACTTCAAACTTAGTCCGTAAACCTTAGAACCTAATTTCCATCATCCGGAATTCATTACAAGACTCGAATCTCGCAGCTATAACTGTACAAATCTGAATAAGATGTATCAAGCCATAACTATAACCCAGGATGTAATCAAATGATATACTCCATAACTCAGGTACCCACAGCAATAAAATCTTACCACAATAGCTGCCCAAAAATAAACCTGGTACTGGTAACAAACCTCATATGAAATAAAACCTTGTTATAAACCTTCTTATACACCTGATGATGAAAGAAACATGCAAATACTCATAACCTCTCATCATATCAACCAGTCGTGGAGCTCACTCACCCGATAAGAACCATAGCAAAATTATAAGGTTACTAGAGATGTTATTCTTCCAAAAATACCTTAATCAAGTTCAATAGAACTCATCCTAGGTCCAATAACCTCATCATACCCAGTACAAGCTGCTCGACCAATACGCCACACTAGCATCACCTCGAGCCACATACCGTGCAATCCGTGCACCAACAAGCAACAACTCTAATGTACCCAAAATGGAAAGAGAATCAAATGAGAGAACCATTTCGCAAGCTCAACAACTACCACCACAAGTGCACTGCTTTGAACCCATCACACAAAGCGGGAACCAAAACACACAAATCTAACACAAAGGATCATATCCAAACATAACTCTGCCGCAGTGCGTGACCCAATCCAAACACATGTCCACATGAAATGCCTCGAGCCAAGATGCTCAAAATCCATACCCATACGCAAATTAACAACAAACACACAAAATGCATGATCATAACCATGGCGCAATCAACAATTCAACACCCCAAGAACCATCTTACTCAAATTTTGCCACAACATCCAAACAAAAACGCACCATATGTGTAATTAACCAACATATCACAACCCATCGTAGCATAGAAGAGTAACACATAGAACATATCAGAACACAAAAATTCTCAACTCTAACCGACTGTCACACCCCTCAATAATAGTAGTGTTGGGTCAACAGATCCGGCCTGGTGTAGAATACACGTCCTCATTAGGCCTACCCAAATCAACTCCGGAAATCCACAAATAGATAAATAATCCTCCAAAAGTCCACAATAACCTAACCATAACACATACTATTAGCTGACTAACTTTGTCCATACCTTCACAATCCGCAACCAAGGAACAATCTGGCTCTAAGAACCCTCCTAGTCTTCAAATCCGTAGAATACATGAATCACCATATCCGATCCCAACTCAACCATTCGAATGACTAACACATCCTTCATATACAATCATCTCACGAGAAATACTTCTATAACTCTTTTGTGCCACAGCAAAATCTTAACATCAGCAGTCGATCAACCAGGTGAGTACCGTAATACCAATGAAGCATCCGTAAGTCAAAACAAAAGGCTCTTTTTGAAATGCGCACTCTTCTCAGGTGATACCAGATAGTGCCGGCATTATTCTTAACATCAGAAACTGTATATCTGTCTAGGACTCATGAACTTCCCTTTGAAACTGAACTGCAAGCTTGCACATGCAAATCTCAATCCCATACGACACACTGCATGTAACATACCATCATATGGAAGCACGAGAATCCCATTATCAGCTCTTAGTCACAAAAAGGATACATACTCAATCAGCCAGAAACCTTACAATTGATCTTATCCAGGTGAAAATCACAACACGCAACAAACCCCCATGCTTATAGAGGCCATCCATCTCAAGCCGTGGTAGAAATCATCGAGAACTCTTCGAAACCCATTTTCACATAACCAATCCATCATAACTGAATTCCTTTAACTCAACCAAGTCACACAGGTTGCCAAGACCGGGCGTATTTCCAAAAAACACATGTAAATCCTCACCACATTATAAGAACCAAAACTACTGATCATATCCATTACCATGTTGATCCACCCTACTACCAAGCCGTCATATTTCTCCGAGTCCCCCTCGACTCGCCTTCAACTTAACACTTCTCCTTATCAGTACTCTACGATCCTTAACCTAAGCTCATCACTTGAGATCCTAGCATGAAACCACGTTTTCTTAAAGCCCATAAGCCATTGTATTCCCTTTTAAGCCCTCAATACTACCGCAACCGAAATGCCCACTCTGAAGAGACTTTCCGCGAATCTAAATTTATTTCCTTAACCTCTCTGATACTAAAATGTAGGACCTATAATGATATAAAAATACTACAAGTCCTAACACCATCCATTGAAAATCTAAGATCTTAGCCTTTTACAGCTTAAAAAATTCCTTAAATACCACCTATGAATCTTAAACTCATTAGAACCTTCTCGCGAGTCATCCACTCTGCTCTAATCTCAAATGCACCCAACACGGGCCGGACAACTAGTACTCCATTAGCACATAGATACCTCAAGAAAATAACCCACATCTCTAAGTAACCGAGTGAATCCTTACTCCCTGCACACTACTTTCACCACGAATACCAAACCCGAGTCATTACAAGATTTCCAGTATTCCCATAAATCATAGCGCATCATGCATCAAAAAACTTCATTGCTTAAGTCATCCTCAAAATCAAACTCTTCAAGTCATAATCAATCCACAAGTATACCTCAGGCCAAAACTAATATCACACATAACAATGTAATCTAATCGATAGCAGACTCCTCCACTTGGCTCAAAGCTATAGAACATGACATATGATAATTCCCCATCGCCCTTACTCCATAACTGCCATAATCCTGCACTGTAATTAAACTAAATCTCTCATAAGCTCTTGTGCCACAAATCATTAACTACCTTAAATCATATGCTAAGCTCACATTCATCCTCGTGACAGTCAAATCAACTTCCTCCAGCGATCCAAACTCAAATTGCAACACATATAACCCACTGGTTGGAAGAAAGTCTCCACACAAACATCATAAGGATCACACACTCGTAGACCACCTCACAGAAGATAATCCACCTATTTAGCCTCAAACTGGCATTTCACTACGCCCTACCATGGTCACAACTACTATGCAATCGCTAAATCTTCCCAAGTCTAATGTCGTCAACAAGACATAAGAATATATTTCGTTCCACAAATATTCATCTGAAAGATCCCTGAACACACTCATATCTCAAAAATGTACAACAGATCGAGACATAAATCAAGCATCCGTATAAAAATGCTTCTCGTGACATCCAAACTATCTAAGAACATCCCCCAGTCACATCATAATCATCATATAGCCATCCAACCACTCAGTGAGCCATAAATACCACTTCTAATGACATTACCAGAAATATAAGTCTAAATGCACATGCTCACACAATTGAAACTACGAAGTCCAAGTTGTGGTCCAAACCTGGCCTCATGTCCCACAGACTGGCCCATCACCAAAACACAAAAAGCACATCTCGTACCTCATCTACGGAATAACAAGCCGTCGATGCACAACTAATACTGAACACTCACATTAACATACGAGCGAGTGGAAGGAATTCAAAGAGGTACGCTTCAAGCTGAATCAATATCACATGATAAGAAAATAAAGATGTGAAGTTTATCCTAGATTCCCTGCAACCTCTTGAAGATAGGTATGGACATCATCATACCGATCTGCGAGACTCTAGTGACACTTGTTCATGACTCGTAGAAACTATGAACCTAGATTTCTGATACCAACTTGTCACGACTTAAAATTTGCCTAGTCATGATGGCACCTAAGGCAACTCGCTAGGCAAGCCAAATAACAACCAACACAATATAATATTAATGATAAGAGTCAAGAAGTGAAAAATTAACTGAATTTTATACAATAACCCCAAGGACAGGTAGTACAAGTCATGAGCCACTAAGAATCTAAATTTACAAAGTGGTTTTAAGAAAATAATTACACTATCTGTTTGAAATATACATAAGCAGAACTCAAATCTAAAACTACCAAGAACAAATGGCAGCCATGTTTGGAAAGCATGTACATATTTACTATCGTCCCCCACCATAATCAACAACATCAACTCCAAGATCTGCACGCAAGGTACAGAAGTGTAGTATGAGTACAACCGACCTCATGTACTCAATTAGTATCATAACTAATCTCGGTAAGGTAGTTAATACAATAATTGTAAATGATGCTTTCCAATCACCTATGCAATTCATAAATTTCCAAAAATTATAGAACAGTAATATGAACAAATCATGAAATTAAAGATAAGACCGCCTTGGTGCACAAAATTTCCTTAATGTTCTCTTTTTAATCAACAATTCAGCATATAGGGAAGATATGCAATTAAATCACGTAAACAACCAAGAATATTGCAACTAAGGAAGAAAGTCAATAATCAAATATCAATCTTATGCGGCGCGCAACCCGGTCCAAATAAAAATTACATCATGACTTTTAGGACCACATCAGAATCTCAGTAATCAAACCAAACAAATAACCAGATCTCCTAGAGCTCAAATCAACCAGAAACCCGTCGGTTTCTCATAATTCGCGTGTACACCATCAAGAGAGAAACATGAGAGGGTGATCCTGGGGGATGGACCCATATCCACATGCAGCACGGACAATTCATTGTGCTATCAACCCCCATGGTCACCAGGCTCATTATCATAATCTGTCCGACGTGGTCACATTCTATATCACAATTTGCACGGCATGATCACAGGCGCGAATATGCCCAGCATGGTCACATGCATAACAACATAATATGCCTGGCGTGTTCACAAGAATAACAACATAATCCGCCATAAGTGGTCACAGTCATAACAACAAGATTCGTTCAGCGTGGTCACAGGCATTACAACACAATTCGCTCGGTGTGGTCACTGGCCTAAAATTACAATCTGCCCCGCGTGGTCACATGAATCCAGTCCAAATCATACCACACAGAAGCAAATATACAAGAACACATGTATATGATCAATGAATTTCAGATTTCATGCTCCTAGACTGGTATAAGTGACATGTTAAAGTGTAGGCATGTGCAAAGTGTGGTATCATAACTCAAATCGGCAATTTCATCACGAAAATAGCAAATATCATGTTGAATCAGGAGATTAGCCTCTATGTAATCTCAAAATATGGATCAAATAGCTAACAACAAGGTTACAACTATGAGAAACATTACATCTTAGAGTTTAACAATAAATTCAAGGCATGTCATAGTCTAAGCACTATCCAGAGCATGGATAAATCCCCGGTGCTCGAACATTGGCTCAACCCCCACACATATGCGTACCCGTAGCACATAGTTATCACAAATAACTCAAGAAACTAGTGTCTCAATAAATTTTTGATAAGATACTTATCTCAAGCAAGTCAAATCAAATACCGAGCAAGACAAACAATACTCTAGAAATATCATACCGCGCAAATCGACCTCCGAATGGCTCTAAAATAGCCAAAAGCAACTCAAAATCATAAAATATTGCCAAAGAAAACAAACGATAAAGGTCGAATATTTAATCAAATACTCAAAGTCAACCAAAAAGGCAACCTGGGGCCGCACTCGGAACCCGACAAACATACAAATTCTGATAATTCATTCAATTACGAGTCTAAAATTTCACTCAAATCCGACTCTGAATCTATTGTCAAATCTCAATTATTCACTTTAAAAAAATTTAGATAAAATCCCCCAATTGCTCTTTTTAATTCATAAATCAAATTCCAAAATCAAAGATGGAATCATGTAATATAATCAAATCGATTAGAAAATACTTACCCCAATAAATGTGGTGATAATCCTCTCCAAAATATCCCAAATCCGAGCACCCTCAAACCAAAATGTGATAAAATAACTCAACGTCCAAAAATAGAGTACTTATATGCTCTGCCTAGTGGTACCTTACGCGACCGTGGTTGTACCCTTGCGATCGCGATGCACAAAAATCCAACTGCCATGATTTACACTATGTGTTGGCGGAAATTCCCTCGCAAATGTGGTGAATACATTAGGCAGACATTCGAGAATGCAGTCAAACCTGCGGGAACCCGAAGAAGAACTCCTCATGACTACCCAACCTAGCTCAACACTATGCAAACGCGTAAACTTGGACGCGAACGTGAACTGTAGCCATTCCTAACCTCCGTGAACGCGTTCCATGTATCGCGTGCACGAAGAACAAACCACCAGTGGACCAAAATATAATTTTCGATCGTGCCTGGACCTTCGCGATTACAAAGATCAAAAGAGGCATCAGATAAAAGCAAAAAAACAGCAATGCATGAAACTCTAAAATGATCCGAACCCGAGTCCCTCGGGACCCCCTCCTAACATACCAATAAGTCTCAAAACACAACACGAACCTACTCTAGGCCTCAAATCACACATAGCACCATCAAAACCATGAATCGCACATCAAATCAAACTTATTAAACTTTTGAACTTTCAACTTTCAAAACTCATGCCGAACCGTATCAAATCAACTCGAAATGACCTCAAAGTTTGCACATAAGGTACAAATGACAAAAAAACCTATTCTAATTTCCGGAACAACAATTCGAACCCGTTAACAACAAAGTCAACTCCCGGCTAAACTTATCAACCTTTCATACTTTCAAATTACCAACTTTCGCCAAAAAGAGCCATAACCTTATAGAAACATCCAAATGTAAATTCGAGTATATGCCCAAGTCCAAACTACCATCCAGTCCTAATGGAATTATTAAAACTCTGATCCAGGGTTAAATAGATAAAAATGGAATTTGATTAACTCTTCCAACTTAAAGCTTCCTACTTAGAATCATTCTTCCAAATTAATCCTTAATCACCCGAAACCAAAACCGACGATTCACACATGACATAATACATCATACGAAGCTACTTGTGCCTTCGAACAACCGAACGAAATAAAAATACACAAAACAACCTATCGGGTCGTTACATAGTATTGTTGGAATATATTGGGTGCATCTTAAGAAGTGTGAATCTCAATTTTGGACGATTTGGTGGAGATTTTAGGTGGTTTGAGTTGAAATTTAAGTGAAATTTGAAGTACACAATATGACCATGGAAGAAGATGATATATGTATCTCACTCTGTATCTCCATGTATCTCTTATGTATCATGTATATCCATGTGTACCTGTATGTGAGATACATATTTGATTCATATGTTGTAGAGAAATTTAGAAACTCGATTTAAACTACGAAGTTTGACTCAAAACTAGTCAAAATCACATCCAATCTTCCTCAAATTTTGTATGTTGACTTCTCTATATATTTTAAATAAATTTCAACCATACCTATTGAAAATGGTTCCTCTTTACTTAGTTTTGAATATTGTCTATTTTTCTCTTTGTGTTTCATCTTTGCTACCTCATCCATAAAATTTTCTTTTTGTCTTGCATCTAATATTGTTGATCACGCTTAATTGTGTGAAAGGATATCTTTGCGTGTGATTTTTGGAGAGTAAGAATCCTTGTTTATCTAGGTTTTTAATTTTTGTATGTTCTTGGCTAGTTTTAGTAAGTATGTGTCACGACCCAATTCCCACTATAGGTCGTGATGGTGACCAACGTCACTACTAGGCAAGCCAACGGTGAACTATCCATTTAATTGCTTATTTTAGTTTTTTTTAAGTCACTGATTTTATTTAATAACGAAGCAAATTATAGATGATCGTACGTAATTTAAAACATAAACTAAACATGAGAGTAAAGTAGAAAATTTAATGATAAAAAACCATGAATATCCAATTGGACTCCCAAAAACTCGGTGTCACAAGTGCACGAGCATCTAGTAGAATATACAAAACTTCGTAAAACTACTGTCTGAAATAAAATTGAAAGAAATTATAAACATAACAAGAGAAGGCTTCGAGTGCTGCAGAACGGAGCTTGAGAAGCATCTCACTACTACGCCTCCGGGTAATGCAGATGCGCGCCTGGACGAACTCTAGATGTACCTGCCTCGGAACATGCACAAAATTTACAGAAGTGCAGCGTGAGTACGTAAACAACGTGTACCTAATAAGTATCTAGTCTAAACTCGAATAAGTAGTGAAGAGGGGTCGATATTGACACTTACTAATGGTCAATATATATAATGTGCAAGATTTATAAATAGGCATGAAATACGACAACAATAATAGAATAAGAGGCAATAATTTAAATGATTCTTTAACAAGATAACAAATTAAAAGTCCCCAAATATCACATGCTAATCTCAAAAAGTAAGGTCCAACTTGTATTTATAATTCTTATGACTTGCCTGCAAAATTTGGTGTCATTCCAAGTAGAATAGGTCGGTTCGGCACGTTGTTAGCAAAGTTAAGAAAACTTAACGTTCCTAAGTTTGGTTCTAGGGGTTTTGAGGTGTGATTTTGAGTTTTAGCGTTGTTTTGGGTGTTCCGAATGCTCGAGCGAGTCCATATTATGATTTGGGACTTGTTGGTATATTTGGAAGGGGGCTCAGGTGGGCCTAGGTGCCTCTCGGACACCACACGAAGCCAAAAAACAGCTGAAATAGTTGTTGGTGCACCTGTTCTGGTGTTGACTGCAGCTGCGGTTGCCCAGTCGCAGGTGCGGACAAAATTCCGCAGGAGCGGAGACGCAGGTGCGGTCTCCTCTCCATAGGTGCGAGCCCAGGCCTCCTCGTCCATTTCCGCATGTGTGAGCCTTGCTCGCAGGTGTGGTCCTCGAGCCGCAGGTGCAGAAACATTGTCAGACAGTGTGTTTCTTAAATACGAGATTCTTCATTGTTTTCTTCACTTTTTCCTCCATTAAACACTTTGAGAGCTTGGGAAAAGGACTCCACTACCCAAACCCTAAAAGGTAAGTAAATTTCATCTCAATACTTGTTAATGCATGAATTCCTAGTTGAATTTAATCACCTAAGTAGTGAAAAATTCAAGAATTGGGTAGTAACCTAGGGCTTTCAATAATTTGAGAATTTACCCGTGAATTAGCTATGAAATCAAGTAAAAATCGTATATTAATGATCCTTAGGCTATGAGTGAGTGTTTCCTTCGAGAATTATTGGAATCCGAGCATGCAGGCCCGGAGTTGGATTTTAAAATTTCTTCAAGAATGGTGAATTTAATAAATGAGTAGGAGAATTTCCATACTTTGAGCATAAATTAATGTACTTGTATAACATTTGTCTAGTTTCGAGTACTCGGGTGTAGAGTTTGGAGTTTCGGGCGCGTTCTTGGTCCGGGGAGTAAATTCGACACGAGGTGAGTCTCCTTTCTAACCTTGTAAGAAGAAATTGTCCCCCTAGGTGATTATAAATGGTGGTTTTGTCCTTATTTGCGGGGCTTGCGCATGCACGAAGTGACGAGAGTCCGTGCGTAGCTACTATTATGCCTTGTTGGGTAGTTTAGGACTCACAAGCATGCTTTATGTGTTGTATCTGTGATCTTGTATATGGATTAAGTAGTCTAATATCCTCGAATCTCACATCTGAAGGCCTAAGGGGTTATGCTTGAAGTTGATATTTCTAAAATTCTCACACTGTTAGTATGTTCCCGGCTACATTATCTGGAAATCTCCTACTAATCATGAATTTATATGGGAACCCGAGTCGCATGGATGATTCGCGAGCGGGGTAGCCCTACTATTATATTAACCTGAGTCGCATGTATGATTTGTGAGCGGGGGTGGTCTGGGTATTATATTAACCGTGTCGCATGTTCGATTCGCGAGCGGGGCAGATAGATGCATCTATAGTTCGGGCCGTTCGACCCTCGGTAGTGCACATTTACTTTTCATGTCATAATGATCGTACGTTCATAGCCTGTTATATGTTTGGTAATTTGTGAGAAGCCCTGTAACTGTAACTGTTGATTTCATGAAAAGAAAGAAGGTTAAATAGATAGTATGCCATGGAAAAGGATGGCGTGAGGGTACTAGAGATTGTTATGTGATGCTCATTTTCTTATTACTGTTCATTACTCCTACTACCGGTTAGCCTGTACTTATTCCACATTGTCTGACCCTAGTAAGTATCACGTCGACCTCTCGTCACTACTTCTTCGGGGTTAGGAGAGATACTCACTGGTACATATCTGTTTATGTACTCATACTACGCTTCTGTACTTAATTGTACAGGTTTTGAGGCTGGTGCATCTGGTTATCCGACCGGAGCTTGACCCTAGGGGTATATTCTGGACCTGACTCCACTGTGAGCTGCCTCCCTTGGCGATTTTTAGCAGCACTATGGAGTTATCTTTTGTTTATTTCTGTCTACTTCTTTCAGACAGTAGTACAGTTTGTATCGTCTTTTGTATATTCTACTAATTCGTCTGTAGACTTGTGACACTAGTTCCTGGCACACACATAGTAGACTCTATATTTTGGGACTATATATATTGGTTCATGATCCTTGTGGCTGTATTTACTTAAGTTGGTTAATTTATCTGTTTTTATTTAAATGATCTGAGCTTAAAATTTGGTAAGTGTGGGGTTGATATGTCAAATAAGGGTAATCTCACTAGTAAACAAATGTTGGCTTGCCTGACTCCGGTGTGGGGCACCATCACAAACTGTGTTGGGATTTTGGATCGTGACAACTTGGTATCAGAGCACTAGGTTCACGTAGGTCTCACAAGTCACGGGAAAACCTAATAGAGTCTCGCGGATCGATAAGGAGACGTCTGTATTTATCTTCGGGAGGCTATAGGGTGTTAGGAAACCTCTCTTTATTCATGATATATCATGCAGTTGATGGTTTACTAAATCTCATTCTTCTATTCTCTCACAGATGGTGAGGACGCGTACATCTGGCAGAGGCCGGGGGAGGGAACCGACCGAGGTAGGGGACGGGGGTGTCCCAGAGGTATTCCAGTTGCACCACCAGGGGATCCGACTATAGAGGAGCAGGGGGAGGTGCCCCCAGCAGATCTTGCTCCAGTGGACTTCATGACGGCGCCAGGCTTCCAAGAGGTCATGGGCCGTATGTTGAGATTTATGGATACTATGTCCCAGGCTAGTTTATTTCCAGCGGATCCTGCCACATCTCAGGCAGGAGGGGGAGCCCAGACCCCTACTGCCCAGGCTGCAGGCCAGACAGCCTCACTTCATCATACCCCGGGTACACTGCCCGTGGGTGGGGTTCGGCCTGTAGCAGTAGCACCTGAGCCCAGACCAGTTGCAGACGGCGATCCGCAGAAGTTATCGGATAGATGAACTCGATTGCACCCTCCGGTCTTCGGGGGTGAGCGAGGTGAGGATGCCCAAGATTTCATTGACAGGTGCAGGGACCGACTACACAACATGAGGATACTAGAGTCCCATGGAGTGGACTTCGCTACTTTCCAGTTAGAGGGCAAAGCTCGCAGATGGTGGCTGTCCTATATTCTCAACAGGCCAGCAAGTTCTCCTCCTGTCACTTGGGAGCAGTTCACTCAGATGTTTCTAGACAGATATATCCCATCTTCTAAGAGGGAAGAGCTATGGTATTAGTTTGAGCAGCTGGAGCAGGGACAGCTGTCAGTGACAGACTATGAGGCCAGATTTTCAGAGTTGTCTCGCCATGCATTCATGATATTACCTACCGATGCTGAGAGAGTGCGGAGATTTTTAGCCGGGTTGCATCCAGGCATTAGGACCAGCATGGCCCGGGAGGTGGAGATGGGGACTCCTTATCTGCTAGTAGTGGAGATTACTCATAGGATCGAGGGTTATCGGTCGAGGGTCAGGGAGCAGGTACATCCGGATAAGAGAGCTAGATATTCCGGGGATTTCAGAGGTACCCCATCTAGGGGCAGAGGTCAGTTTGGTAGGGGTCAGCCCAGCAGGCCCCCATATTCAGCACCACCACCACCACCACTACCTCCTCGTGTTGCTCCAGTGAGGCCTTACTTCAGTGCTATGCCAGCGGGTTCTCACCGTCCCCCAGTTATCCAGGGTTCTACTTCAGGGCAGCAGGTCGTGCCTCCAGTGAGATGTTACGAGTACGGGGATCTCGGCCATATAAGGAGGACTTGTCCCAGGTTTCGGGGCAAGGCAGTGCAGCAGGGTTACCAGCCTATGAGTCCAGTACCAGCAGTCCGGCCACCTAGAGGTGGGGGATAGGTCGGCAAGGGTCGTCCTAGAGGTGGAGGCCAATCAGGGGGAGGTCAGCCAGCTCCTGTTCATTCTGGCGGGGCTCAGTCTTCCGGTTCTCCAGCTAGATTCTATGCTTTTCGGCCAGATCAGATGCAGTGGCCTCAGACGCCGTGATCACATGTATTATTACAATATGTTGTAGAGAGGCATCTGTGTTATTTGATCCAGGATCCACTTATTCCTATGTTTCGGTCTTATTTGCTCATTTTCTGGATGTCCCTCGTGAGACCTTGGGTTCTCTTATATGTGTGTCCACTCCTGTGGGCGATTTCTGTGGTAGTAGACCGGGTCTACCGGTCTTGTATGGTCACATTCTGCGGGTTCGAGAATCGAGTAGATCTCTTATTTCTCGACATGGTTGATTTAGAGATTATTTTAGGCATGGATTGGCTATCTCCTTATCATGTCATGCTAGATTGCCATGCCAAGACAGTTACTTTAGCCATGCGAGAGTCGCCTAGGCTGGAGTGGAGAGGTTCCTCAATTAGTGCAACCAGCCGGGTTATTTCATTCCTGAATGCTCGACATATGGTCGAGAAGGGTTGTCTGGCCTACCTCGCTTATGTGCGGGACACCACCGCCGAGTCTTTGATGATTGATTCAGTGCCAGTTTTTTGAGATTTTGCTAATGTATTTCCTTCGAACCTTCCGGGAATGCCTCTGAATCGTGATATTGAATTTTGCATTGATTTAGCTCCAGACACCCAGCCTATATCTATTCCTCTGTACCATATGGCTCCGAAAGAGTTGAAGGAGTTAAAGGAGCAGCTTGGGAAGTTGTTAGCTAAGGGGTTCATCAGACCGAGTGTATTGTCGTGGGGTGCTCCAGTTCTATTCGTGAAGAAAAATGATGGGTCCATGCGGATGTGTATTGATTACCGTCAATTGAACAAGGTTACCATTAAGAACAAGTATCCTTTTTCGCACATTGATGATTTGTTTGACCAGTTGCAAGGTGCCCGTGTGTTTTTTAAGATTGATTTGAGATTGGGGTATCATCAGTTGAGGATTCGGGCTTCAGATGTTCCGAAGACTGCTTTTCGTATGAGATATGGCCATTATGAGTTCCTGGTGATGTCCTTTGGCTTGACTAATTCCCCATCAGCATTCATGGACTTGATGAATAGGGTGTTCAGGCCATATATTGATTCCTTTGTCATTGTCTTCATATGACATTTTGATTTACTCATGTAGCCTGGGGGAGCACGAGCAGTATTTGAGAGTTTTGCTCCAGACTTTGTGAGAACAAAAGCTATATTCTATGTTCTCCAAGTGTGAGTTCTGGTTGGATTCCGTGGCATTCTTGGGGCATGTGGTACCCGGAGAGGGTATCAAGGTTGATCCTCAGAAGGTTGAGGCGGTTCAGAGTTGGTCGCGTCCTACTTCAGCTACAGAGATCAGGAGCTTTTTGGGCCTAGCAGGCTATTATAGCCGACTTGTAGAGAGGTTCTCTTCTATTGCAGCCCCACTGACCAGATTAACTCAGAAGAATGCCCCGTTTCGATGGTCTGACGAGTGTGAGGTGAGCTTTCAGAAGCTCAAGACAGCATTGACCTCAGCACTAGTTCTGGTATAGCCTTCCGGTTCGGGGATGTACACAGTGTATTACGACGCTTCACGCGTTGGTTTGGGATGTGTGTTGATGCAGGAAAGGAGAGTTATTGCTTATGCTTCACGCCAGCTGAAGGTTCATGAGAAGAATTACCATGTGCACGATTTGGAGTTGGCGGCGATTGTTCATGCTCTTAAGATTTGGAGGCACTACTTGTATGGGGTGTCCTGTGAGGTATATACAGACCACCGCAGCCTGCAGCACTTGTTCAAGCAGAGGGATCTTAATTTGAGGCAGCGCAGATGGCTTGAGTTGTTGAAGGATTATGATATCACCATTCTTTATCATCCGGGCAAGGCGAATGTGGTAGCAGATGCTTTGAGCAGGAAGGCGGAGAGTATGGGTAGCTTGGCTTATATTGCAGCAAAAGAGAGACCTCTAGCCCTGGACATTCAGTCCTTGGCTAATCTCCTGGTGAGATTAGACCTTTCAGAGCCTCGTCGAGTTCTTGCACATGTGGTTGCTCAGTCTTCGTTATTGGGGGAGATTAAGGCTCGCCAGTATGATGATCCATGTTTGGAAGAGCTACGGGAGACAGTGGTTCTAGGTAGGGCCAAGGAGGTTACTATTGGTGAGGATGGTATTCTGAGAATTCGGGGCCGCTTATGTGTTCCTAATGTTGATGTCCTGAGGGAGAGGATTCTAGAGGAGGCATACAGTTCTCGGTATTCTGTTCACCCTGGTGCTACAAAGATGTATCGTGATTTGAAGCAGCATTACTGGTGGAGGCGAATGAAGAACATTGTGGAGTGTGTGACTAGGTGTCTTAATTGCCAGCAGGTTAAATATGAGCACCATAGTCCAGGAGGCCTACTTCAGCAGATGCCCATTACTAAGTGGAAATGGGAGCGCATCACTATGGACTTCGTGGTTGGGTTGCCTCAAACCTTGCGGAAGGTTGACGCGGTTTGGGTCATTGTGGATAGATTGACCAAATCACGCATTTCATTCCAGTAGCTACTACTTATACTTCTGAGAGGTTGGCCCAGATCTACATTCGGGAGATAGTCCGGTTGCATGGTGTGTCGGTGTCTATTATATCAGATCGAGGTCCTCAGTTCACCTCGCACTTCTGGAGTGCATTGCATAGTGAGATAGGTACCCAGATAGACCTCAGCACAATATTTCACCCTCAGACTGATGGTCAGTCGGAGCGTACAGTTCAAATATTGGAGGACATGCTCAGGGCATGTGTGATTGACTTCGGCGGTCAGTGGGACCAGTTCTTCTCTTTGGTCGAGTTTGCTTACAATAATAGTTATCAGTCTAGCATTGAGATGGCACCATTTGAAGCTTTGTATGGTCGGCGATGTCGTTCCCCTATCGGTTGGTTTGAGCCTGGTGAGGCTAGGTTATATGGTACCGACCTGGTGAGAGATGCTTTGGAGAAA